>SNQJ01S0015174.1:260390-308168 GCA_010110895.2 Picea sitchensis
TTGATGACTCCAAGGCATTTCACCCTCCTTGAATCAAAAGAGTACAAATTGTGATAAGCCTTTGTCACTTCCAGTCCCAATTCTTCCATGACTATTTTGGGCATAAGGTTGTGGGAAGCTCCTGAATCCATGAGGCAATTATGCAACACTTTATCATGTATGTTCAGGGATATATAGAAGGGAGGGGATGAATCATATCTGTATTATACCACGGGACCTAGGAAAACTGCTCACTTTTCATCTTGAATATTTACTGAGTCTGTAGAAGGCTGGGGGGACTCAGATTGTAGCAAGTTGGAGAGGGACCTTTTGAAATCTTCATTTTTAACTAGCTCTGAGAGGGGTATGGGAATTCTAATATTTTGAATTTCATGCTCAAAACTAAAGGAGATAAAAGGCTTAGGATCTTCCCTTACCTCAGAGACAGGTTCTTTGTCTATTGGCGAAGTATTTTGAGTTTTCTTTTCTTCAATAGTGATTGTAGCAGGTTTAGCAGGTTTTTCCACTATGAGGGGTTGATCATGGCTATCAAAATTTCCTTCTTTCTTCTTTGACCTGAGATGATATATGTTAGGAGTGTTCTTGGCCTTTTCCCCTTTACCCAACTCATTGACTTGAATGTTCATAAGGGATCCTTCATATGCAGATTGAGTCAAATGGGGAAAAGGGGAAGTTTCTTCAATACAGTGAATTTCGGGGTCGAGCTCATCTATCTCTTCTCCTTCCTCATGAGAAACTAGGCTATTTTGGAGAGGGGTTTGAATCCTCTGATCATCTATGTCTTTGCTCCTTTTTTCCCTCGGCAAATCCTATGGCACATTACTGCTAGGCCTCCTGAAGCCTCTGTTATCAGTATTTTGGGGATTTTTGTACATGGGCTTCCCTTCCAACTCCCACCTTTCCATTCTAGCCGAAAGTGACTTTAGCACTTTAGTTACCTCGTCCTTATGAAGGGGAAGGGGAGAGGAATTGGATGGGGAGGCTTCAGGTCTCTTCCTGGATATGTCTCTATCAACCTTATTCCTGAGTCGGTCAACAACCAATATGTTAGATTCTACTTCCACGGCTGCATCCTGCATGTGAGCCAGAGTAGTGGCTCTCCTTTCCCTCAACAGAAGGTAGAAATCGGGATCAAAAGCGCTAGCATAAGTGATTTTAGAAAAGGCTTCCGAGGGCTTTATTTCATCGGGGATATTATTGTACATTTTATTGAATCTCTTGGACAAGTTAGAGACAGACTCTCCTTCCTTTCTCTTAAAAGACCCAAACTCTATCATGTAATAAATGAAGTCTTTTTTCTCTCCCCACTGTCTCAAAAAGGATTTATCCAAAGCCTCAATCCCATCAATAGATCCAGGAGGCAGGGCCCTAATCCACTTTCTTGCCTCGCCTTCAAGGCTATGGATGAAAATCCTCATCCATATGTCTGCATGCATGATAACATGATCATCTGTAAAACTGTAAAAGGCTTCAAGGTGTTCTTCTGCAGCTATGTCCCCTTTGCCTGTAAACTTGGCAAGCTGCTTAAGGTAGCCATCTACTGGAAGGAAATTGAGAAGTTGAGGTAACAAAAGGGGAGCATACCTAGCGGCTATTATAGCCTCCATTCTAGTCATGGGGGGATTTTCTCCTGCCATAGGAATATTAGGTGGAGGAGAACTTAGAGGAGAAGAATCTCGAACAGGGGATACTGGAAATGAGCTTACAGGTGGATGGGGAAACAATGGGGGATTCAAAGAGAAGGCTAAGGGGCTTGAGTCAGTAGATGCTTCTCTCGGTGCAGTAGCAACAACAGTTATAAGAGGAGGGGTGGTAAAGCTAGGGGTGGGGAAATATTCTATGGTCCTAGGTCTACGCCATGGTACAGCTTCAGGGGAGAGGGGAGTGACAAGGATTTCTCCCTCCAATCCATGACCAAGAGGGGAGAACTCAGCAGGGACACTCCCGAAATTCAGGAAACAAGAAAATTCATAAAAGGGTCTGCTAGGAAGCTAAGAAGAAGAAAATGGAGTTCCTAAAGAAGGATATGGAAAATTACCTGGTTCGATGGTCGAAGTTTCTCCTTCAGAGGCCTTTCCTTTTCTGAAAATCACCTCTGGATCAGCTTCAGGTGCATCTAGAGGCAGTTGTGGATGGGACCGCATGTGTCTACCTCTGGAAGCCACAACTAAAACAACAAGTTCACTACAGTGGAGTCATCACAGTGGATTCGCCAGGTGCACAGTAGCAATCTCGTAGGGCTATGATGCCTGATGCACCTTCAGAATCAGAGGCTCGATGTCGTTCAATCCCAGGGAAAATTTTCAACTTTGTCCCCGACAACAGCGCTAGAAATGTTGGCGTCAGAAGTCACTCCTGGATTGCAACAGGAGTAAGCCTGAGGCCCATCAGTTTGAATGTCACAATTTGTTGATAAAGGGTGATGAATAGAAATAAACTCAGAACAATATCGTTCTAACTCATAAACTAGTCCAGGCATGCACAAGCAGATGAGGTCTTGGTTCAATTTTAGGCAGTAAGTTGTAATAAGGGTGAGTAGGAGGAAGACTTCTGTGAGGAAATGTAAAGGGATGATGTGGGCTTCGGGCTTCCAATAGCCTGTAGAAGAAAACTTTGAAGACAAGAACTTCTTATATTCAAAGGCAGAAAAACTGAAAGAAAGTAACAGAGCTTATAATAAATCCTTTATTATAACACGGTCACGATGATTCATGTGAATCATTCAATCATGAACCCTTTCAGTCTGAGATCGAAACAAGATGAAAAATGGAGCTTACTTACATTAAATAAAGAAATTTCATATACAGATACATATCTAGGAAAACCAGTGCTTCATTAAAACACTACCATCGGGAGCTCTGCTCTACCATCCATCCTTACAGAAATACAAAAACTGAGTATATATACTCAGGGAAATTTTCCACCTTCGCAGCATGAAGGTAGTTGAGACATTAAAGTCCAAATTAGCATGTGCAGGATCCTCAGTCAAACCTGGACGAAACTCCTTCGTCAGATGCCATCTTAACTCATCATGGCTCTTGCAGGGGGACCTGCATAAAAGGGTACCATGGTATGATTGTTCTAGGCCTTTTCCATGCCCTCCATTTATGAGTTGAGCTGAGGTCTCGACCACCTGCTCAATATTCATTAACTCCTTCTTCCATGGAGGGTGGCCGAGAATGACAACACAACAAGCAACCCTTTGTTCTTTGAAGTCCCGGTAGCTGAAATGGCTCCTGGGTGATTTTTGCATTTCGCATTTTGGGGTTTCGAAATGCAGTTGAAGAGCAACCCCTTTGTCCTTTGAAGTCCCAGTAGCCGAAATGTCGAAATGGCTTCTGGGCGCTTTTTTCATTTCGTGTTTCGTGGTTTGGAAATGCAGTGGAAAAGAGAAACCCTTTGTCCTTTGAAGTCTCGGTAGTCGAAATTTCGAAATGGCTCCTGCGCGCTTTTCGCATTTCATGTTTCGGGATTTCAAAATGCAATGGAAGAGAGCAACCCTTTGTCCTTTGAAGTCCCGGTAGCCGAAATGTTGAAATGGCTCCTAGGCATTTTTCACTTTTCGCGTTTCAGGGTTTCAAAATACAGTGGAAGAGAAACCCCTTTGTCCTTTGAAGTCCCGGTAGCCGAAATGATGAAATGGGTCCTAGGCATTTTTCATGTTTCAGAGTTTCAAATTGCAGTGGAAGAGAGAAACCCTTTTGTCCTTTGAAGTCCTGGTAGCCGAAATGTAGAAATGGCTCCTGGGCGCTTTTCGCATTTCATGTTTTGGGGTTTCAAAATGTAGTGGAAGAGAAACCCCTTTGTCCTTTGAAGTCTCGGTAGCCAAAATGTTGAAATGGCTCTTGGGTAGCCAAGACTTATGTTGGTAATAATATCATCAACTGTGTGGATACCTTCCATGAACCTCCCAGCCTTAGACCACATTGTTCATCACTCTCAATAGTGAGTCACCCCCAAGATGGGACTAAACTCCACCTGGGTAGAGGAATTCCTAACCAGGCTAAGGGCTCATAGACAACAGGAAAGACTTCGTCTCAGGTGACAAATAAAACTAACAACCTACAGTCCCTCATTCCCCACATGCCTGTCCCACCCAGGAAGTGTGCCCCTTCTCTTCTCAACAGTCCTTCGACTGCCCCACTTCCTTTCCAGGCTTCAACAACAGGCCAGACAGGAAGTCTCAGAGCACTGTAGTTGCAGTTCAACACCTTCAGGAAATCAATCCCCAAAAATTCTATCACCCAAAGAATTGCTCACGGGCCTGACAACCTGCCTCTTAAATATCCCATGGGCTTGACAACCCGCTTCTTCATTCCAGCTCCCAAGATAATCAGATACATCGACACAAAAATGGCTATGGATATAGGTTCAGGTACAATCATGAAGATACAAAGGATAGCTCCAAGGGTGCGTGAATTCTCATGGATG
Organism: Picea sitchensis; assembly: GCA_010110895.2. Classification (NCBI taxonomy): domain Eukaryota; kingdom Viridiplantae; phylum Streptophyta; class Pinopsida; order Pinales; family Pinaceae; genus Picea; species Picea sitchensis. The sequence continues at coordinate 264,822 of SNQJ01S0015174.1, forward strand.
ATTAATTGGGTGACTGAATGATGGAAGGAATCATGGGAAGAATGATGGAAAAGATGGAAAAATGAACTAAGTCCCAACAATATGTATGCATGTCCCCAACTTGACACTTGTCATGTTGGGAGCTACTTTGGCCCACTTGTCCCCAACTTTAGAACTTAGGATAAAATAATTATCCATACTTTATAATTTAAGAAATATTAATATAATATTCCTTTTTGGCTTAAGCTCCCTAGATTAGACCTTTTCCTTAAATTTTAGGCCCCTCCCTTTCCCTAACTAGTGGAGTTTAGTTCCCCATACTCTTTTATCATGGTCGGTCTGCGTGTAGCAATGTATTTTATATTAATTATAGGACATATACAAAAACATGCGCACTGGCCTTTAACATCTAGGCTCTCCGGCCTAATCAAAACATATGCATCCTAGCTTATAATATCTGGCTCACCATCCTATAAAACATAACATATACATAAAGGCTCGCTGGTCTCACAATCGCGCACACTTAAGATGATGCACACGGTATCCTAGAATGTGCACACTTTATCATTTCACTGCACAATACATGCATGCATTATGCCATGAAAGGTGCATACAAAATGATGTCAGACAACTCACCAGCTTAAGTACATTTTCATTTACATTTACAATTGGGTTCGTCCTTAGGGATATTACAATCCCCTCCCCTTATTTATGCATGGTCCTTAGTGCATCATGTACACATATACAACAAAATTTTCAAAAATCCTCAAAAAGATGTGGGTATTCTGCCCACATTGCATCCTCATGCTCCCAAGTAGCATCCTTAGGACTGTACCAAGTCCATTGGACCTTTACAAAACCTATGGATCGATTCCAAATTTGTTTGTTTTTTTGGTCCAGAATGCGTACCGGGTGCACTTGGAAAGTGCCTTCTTGCTCCACCTGAATCACATTCCACTCAATAACATGATTAACACCATGTATATATTTCTTGAGTAATGATACATGAAATACATTATGAACATACATATATGCAGGAAATGCAATCATATAAGATACTGGACCAATCCTCTCTAGGATTTCAAACGACCCACAATAGCAAGCTGCCAACTTTGAACAATTTCCCAACTTCAGGGAACTTCTATTGGATTTCACTTTCAAAAATACATGGTCACCCATTTTAAATTTCCTATGAGTTCTGCCCTTATCAACATAGATTTTCTTCCTATCTTTGGCAACCTTTAAATTTTGCTTTATTTTTATCAATTGCTCCTCCATTTCCCTGAGCAAATCTGGTCCAACCACTGCTCTGTCTGCTGGGTTATCCCAACTTACTGGTGTGTTGCACTTTCTACCATAAAGTACCTCAAATGGGCTCATCTTTAGAGATGCTTGGTACCCATTGTTATAAGAAAACTCTACCAAGTGTAGGTAATATTCCCATTTTGAAGGTTTATCCATCACATACATCCTTAACATATCCTCAATCACTTGATTCACTATCTCTGTTTTCCCATCTGATTCAAGATGATAAGCTGTGCTAAAATTCGAATTTGTTCCAAATCCATTGAATAATACTTTTCAAAATTTTGAGGTAAATTTTGGATCTTTGTCAGACAAAATTGTCTTGGGTATGCCATGTAATATAGCAATTTCCTTCATATAAACATCAACAATGTTCACTGCCTTGTGAGTGAGCTTAACTGGAATAAAATGGGCAGCTTTAGTAAGCTTATCCACCACTACCATGATAGAATCATGTTGCTTGTTTGTTCTGATAAGTTTGGTGATGAAATCCATTGTTACAACTTCCCACTTCCACTCAGGAATGGGTAATGGTTGTAGCAAACCAGCTGGGTGTCTATGCTCAACCATTACTTTTTGACATTCCAAGCATCTGGCAATAAAATCTGCAACTTATTTCTTCATGTTTGGCCAATAATATTGGCTCTTGATAGCTGCAATAGTTTTCTGATATCCTGGGTGCCTAGCATAAGGCAGATTATGCATTTCTCTCAATATCAAATTTTTCAACTCCTGGGAATTTGGTACATACATTCTGCCCCTGTACCTGAGAATTTCATCATTATCTAGCTTGTAATCTTCAATTTTCTACTGCAAAACACCTTTCTGTAATTTTTCCACTAATTCCTTGTATTGCAAATCTGATTTGGTAGCCTCTGTAATTCTGTCTTTCAAATCTGATTGGTACATACTAATGGCTGTAGCATGCAATTCATGAACTCTTCTGTTGAGTGCATCAACCACTTTGTTCTCTTTTCCCTTGATATGCTTTATATCAAAGTCATATTCACTTAGAAATTCTAACCAGCTGGTTTCCCTAACATTTAGAGTTGGCTGATCAAATAAATATTTCAGACCATTATGGTCTGTTCTTAGCTCAAACCTTTTTCCCATGATGTAGTGTCTCCATTTCCTCAAGGCATGCACTATGGATTCCAACTCCAAATCATGAGTGGCATAGTGTCTTTCATGCTCTTTCAACTTCCTTGATTCATAACATATAACAAACCCATTTTAACTAAGGACTCCACCAAGTCCCTCTTTACATGCATCTGTGCATACAAGGAAGTCTTCATTTGGGTCTACAATCCTTAGTATTGGATCACTTGTTAATAATTGTTTCAAGTGTTGGAAACTCTTTTCACAATCCAATGTCCACTGAAGCTTCACACCCTTTCTTTGCAAGGAAGTGATTGGCTGTGCAATCTTTGAGAATCCTTTAATAAATTTCCTATAGTATCCTGCAAGACCCATGAATGATCTGACCTCTATCACATTCTTTGGCATTGACCAATCTTTATTGGCTTCTATCTTCTCATGATCAATTGCTATCCCATCTTTTGAAATGATATGCCCCAAATAATGAATTTTCTTTTGATAAAATGAGCACTTGCTCAACTTGGCATAGAACTGATGCTCCCTTAACACTTGCAACACCATCCTCAAATGATGCTCATTCTCTTATTCTAACCTAGAATATACAAGAATGTCATCCAAAAATATAATGACAAAATTGTCTAAATATTCTTGGAAAACACCATTCGTTAAGCACATGAAAACAATTGGTGCATTTGACAACCCAAATGGCACCACCGTGAACTCATAAGGACCATACCTTGTTCTGAAGGAGGTCTTGCTGATATCTTCCTCTTTAATCCTTACCTGATGGTATCCTGATCTAAGATCTATCTTTGAAAATATCTTGGCATCCTTTAATTGATCAAAGAGATCATCAATCCTTGGAAGAGGATACTTGTTCTTAACAATCACTTTATTCAACTATCTGAAATCAATGCAAAATCTTAATGTCCCATCTTTATTCTTCACGAACAAGACTAGGGCACCCCAAGGTGACACACTTGGGTGTATATACCCCTTCTTCAGAAGTTCTTCAAGCTGCATTTGCAACTCCTTCAACTCTGGTTTACTCATTCTGTAAGGAGTCTTTGACACTGGAGCTGCTCAAGGCATTAGATTTATAGAGAAATCAATATCTCTCTTTGGGGGTAGTCCTAGTACCTCCCTGAACACATCTTCAAACTCTTTTGGGACTGCATAATCTTCCAAACTTGGCACCTTATCTTTAGGTGTGTCCTCCATATGAGCTACAAATATTTAACATCCTTTCCTATAACATTTATTCAACTGCAATGCTGAAATTTCTCTAATGGTTACTGCCTTGGGAATTCCCTGCACTTTCCTTAAGTTCCCTTCCTCATCCAAGAAATTAAATGCCTTGTTATGGCAGTCTAGGATGGCATGATGCCGGTCCAACCAATCCATCCCAATTAGACAGTCATAGGAACCTAAAGGCAAGATGTTCAAATTTTCCCTGGTGTTCAGTCCATTTATGTCCATAAAACATGACTTAACCATCTCACTAACTTTTCTTTTGGCTTCGGTAGCCAGCTGCACCAACCAAGACTTTCCATGCTTTTTTCTTGGCAAATGAAAACTTTCCACCATCTTAGGATCTATATAACTATGACTATCTCTTGAATCAATTAAAATAACAATGGTTTGGTTGTTGATCATACCTTCCACTTCAATCATATGTGACTGATACTATGCTTTCTTGTTGTCGAGGGCTGCATAGATCCTGGGTACATTTCTGCCCATGTCCTCCACTATTTCAGCTTGTTGTACATTGTGAACAGTTCTCCCTTTTTCACCTCTGTGAGGACAATCTTTGAACATATGATCCCCTTTACAACCCCAACATTGAATAGGTGGTTGCCTTGGCCTTTGACCTCCTACCTCAATCACTCTGGGCTCTCTATGAAATTTCTATCCCTGAGTATTATTTCTGAAGAATGGTGGCTTAGCTCCCTTCTTCCTCTGATCCATCTTGAACTTCTTTTTGTCTTCCCAAGCTTTTTGGAAAGTTGGCCTTGATTTTTGCTGATCATAAAGGCATTTAGCTTGCCTTATGGTCTCCTCAAATGTCTTTGGATCATCATACTGTATTTTGTCACTGATAAATGATGGCAATCCACTCAAATACCTTTGAATCTTAACTGTCTCATCCTTGATGAAAGATACATACTTCAACAGTTCAAAAAACCTTCTTTCATATTCATCTATTGTCATACTTCCAAGCTTGAGTTCAAATAACTCTTTCATTTTCTTGTCATGATATCTCTTAGTCAAGTATTTCTTCTCAAAATACTTCTTGAATTCCCTCCAAGTAACACTTTTCTCTTTAAAGTGATGCACTTGCACAAGTTGATCCCACCACATGGATGCCCTTCCCTTGAGTTGATAGATATAAAGTCTACCTTCTGCATGAGAAGAATAATTATGCAATTTAAAATACTTTCTCATTCCCAGCAACCATATTTCTGAATCTTCATCCTTCTTGTGCTCACTATCAAATGTAGGAGGTTTGATTTTGTTCATTTCTCCTCGTAGCTCATCCACCCCAGACCCCTTATAATTCCTAATAGGGGATGGACTTGAGATGATGTGTGCTCTCTTATTGGAATGCCTCGGGGAGTGATGGTGATGTCTGCTAACACTTCTTTCTTTTCTTTTCTCATCAGAAGGCTTGTGACTTCCTGATTTGCTTGAGCCACTCTCCTTATCCAACTTCTTTTCTATTTGGTTCAAGATTTTCATTAACTTCATGTTGAAGTCATCCTACTACTCCTTGGCTCTCATAATCCTTTCATTATCATATTTATGGCTTTGGACATCCTTCTGCAAATTTTTAATGGTCTCTTCCATATTCATGTTTTCATTCCTTTCATCTCCATGTCCATTGGAGTTTGTTTTTTCAATGCCCAAATGGACATCTATCCCTCTAATCTCATCCTTCTGACTGTAAGTCCCATGTTCCTCTTCCATTACTATGGAATTTTTGTTTGTTATGACATGATCTAGTTGTTGTTAACTCTGCAAAATATGTAGCCAACAAAACTTTATCAGGCTATCTGTTTCAACAATTTCATGAAAATATGAACCATTCAGGTTCAATAATACATATCACAATTCTTTCTTCTGATATCATGAAACATGGAATACCCATATCAATTTTATGGGTGTATATTTATATTACACTATCCAATACCTTTCCAATGCCTTCTCCCATGCTCAATTCCAAGTCTCGAGCAGAAAGTTATGGTTATTTGAAAATTGCCCCATTAACTTTTCTGTTCACACTTCAACTTGGCGCAACTCTGCGCTGTAAATATACATTTTGCACCTACTCCTTTGGAATTTTCATAGGATATCAATTATGTTTATTCATATACATATTATGGACACTCTATCCAAGTTTCATCTCTTTCTGGGTTCTAGGCTGCTAGTTACAACCGACTAAAGTTCTAAGCCAAAATACCTTATTGTAGCTGATATGCTACAGGTACCTTCTTTTCCATATTAAACTCTTTTAACACACCCATAAATTGAATTCATCTCTTGGAATGTCTTATATGGCTCAATATATTTCCATTGACTACTCCTGTGCCTCAATCTGATTCCAAAGCAGAAAGTTATGGCCCTTTGAGGTTAGATGGGTCTTAAAATTTACCCTCCATTGTTTGTGCTGTAAAATTCTCATAAAAGCTCAGTGTGACGAATGATTTACACCATTAGAAATCTTTCTCTGAGATCTTTTATTTGAGCTGCAGAGATGCTCTTAAGGGCCTAAAAAACGAGCTGCAAAAAGATGACATTCAAATGATATAAAACGTCACAGAAATCACTGGTTTTCTGTTGTTATTCACCCTCCAAATGACTCTGTGCGCACAAATTTAAACCTGTAAACCCATATTTACCATGTACAAAAAAAACACAAGGTAAATCGTGCTTCACGCATTTTAAAACCACTGTGTATCACTTCTTTTTCACGCCAATAACTGTGCACTACCTTTGTGTCACACACCAATATTCACAGCGCATAGTTTTGGTTCTTACACTATTACCTGTTGCACACAGTTTTTGTATCGCGTGCTGATATTCTGTGTGCATTGTACTCTACGCGTTGCATCATGCTAGAGTTTAGTATGTCTCCACCATGCACCAAAACTTTGCACACACCACTAACTAAACTATTGCACGACAACATATACCCACATTGTGTGCGCAACTACCATACTCCACTGCGCTGTGTCAATACTGCGCACACCACGTGTGTCATTATTATGTGTGTGCACACCACACAATGCTAAATTTATCATGTGGTCCTGTACACCAAAATTTTTCTGCACGGCGCCGAAATATAGCGTGCACATTCACACACTAACATTTTTCCGCGTGGCACCGAAATTTAGCGCGCACACCTGCACACTAACATTTTTCCGCATGGCGCCGAAATTTATCACGCACACCCGCACACTAACATTTTTCTGCGCAGCACCGAAATTTAGCTTGCACACCTGCACACTAACATTTTTCCGAGTGACGCCGAAATTTAGTGCGCACACCCGCACCCTAACATTTTTCCATGCGCCACAGAAATTTAGCGCGCACACCATCATGCCAATATCTTGCCGCGTAGTGCCGAATTTTACCTATCACAAGATTTTCACTTCGCATCATGCATTTTTAGTGTGCCCACCTGTGCACATTCATTTTTTTTTATGCACATCAATTCCTCGTGAATTCCGCTGCATAAATTGGGGCTTTTTCTTAACTTTTTCCCCAATTCACCATAGACATTCAACAACCATGAAATTTGTTCAATTTCACCCCGATAACACCAATTCAATCTCTGCAACAACAAATCATTGTCGGTTGACATTTTTGGAACGAATTTTTCCAAAAATCAATTCATGAATTGAGAATTTTAATTATAAAACTTGCTCCAATTGTCATGGCTTCTCTGTAACTTCAAATTCGACCCATTCTAGATCCGAATTTTCTAGAAAAGATATTAAATCGGGAATATCTCATCACTTGGCCAAATTTATCCATTTTCTCATGAATTTAACAACATAAATTGGGTCTTTTCTCCAATTCTGCCTAGTTGCTGTTACTTTTTACCATGGATGCTCTATAAACTGAAATTTGGCCACTTCGAAATAAATCCTCTGTGAAATTTCGCTTCAACTCAACTTTCTCGGCCCATCCAGGCCCAATGTTGAAAACTAAAGCTCTGATACCATATTGTAATGTCCCCGGCCATCCATGTCGGGCCATGCAACACCAGAGAACTCTTACGTTCTCTCTCTATGGAACATACTGTAACATACCCAACATCTAACTGAGCTATTCCACATAAATTTTTCAAACTGTATGCAATTAAAATATATACACACAGAACTCTTGTGGAAGCATTATATATAAAACACAAACATACAAATACATATGTAAATGAATAGATTCACACTGAAATAACAATAAACATATACATGCATCATATACAGGAAATACCCATAAAAATAAACACAGTTATAACCGCATATATGATAACCCATAAAAATAAACACGTAAATAACAGTGCAGCATGTAAATTTATCACACAATTGACACTTATCTTGGTAAGAATGTCACCGAATGCGTGCAGACCTTCCACGAACCTCCTAGACTTAGACCACATTATTCATCACTCTCAACAATGAGTCACCCCCGAGCTGGGACTAAACTCCACCCGGGTAAAGGAATTCCTAACCAGGATAAAGGCTCATAGACAACAGGAAAGACTTTGTCTCAGGTGCCAACTCAAACTAACAACCTACAATCCTTCATTCCCCACATGCCTATCCCACCCAAGAAGTGTGACCCTTCTCTTCTCAACAGTCCTTCGGCTGCCCCACTTCCTTTCTGGGCTTCAACAACAGGCCAGACAAGAAGTCTCAGAGCACTGTAGTTGCAGTTCAACAACTTCAGGAAATCAATCCCCAACAATTCTCTCACCCAGAGAATTGCTCACGGGACAGACAACCCACCTCTTCAATATCCCACGGGCCTGACAACCTGATTCTTCAGTCCATCTCCCAAGCTAACCAGATACATTGACACAAAAATGGCTATGGATACAGGTTCAAGTACAATCATGAAGATACAAAGGATATCTCCAAGGGTGTGTGAATGCTCATGGATGATTAACTGGATGACTAAATTATGGAAGGAATCATGGGAAGAATGATGGAAAATATGGAAAAATGAACTAAGTCCCAACAATATGTATGCATGTCCCCAACTTGACACTTGTCATGTTGGGAGCTACTTTGGCCCACTTGTCTCCAACTTTAGAACTTAGGATAAAATAATTATCCATACTTTATGATTTAAGAAATATTAATATAATATTCCTTTTTGGCTTAAGCTCCTTAGCTTAGCCCTTTTCCTTAACTTTTAGGCCCCTTGCTTTCCCTAACTAGTGGAGTTTAGTCCCCCATGTATTTTATATTAATTATGAGACATATACAAAAACAAGTGCACTGGCCTTTAACATCTAGGCTCTCCAGCCTAATCAAAATCTAAGCATCCTAGATTATAATAACTGGCTCACTAGCCTATAAAACATAGCATATACATAAAGGCTCGCTGGCCTCACAATCGTGCGCACTTAAGATGCTACGCGCCGTATCCTAGAATGTGCACACTTCATCATTTCACTGCGCAGTACATGCGTGCACTGTGCCATGAAAGGTGCATACAAAATGATGTTAGACAACTCACCAGCTTAAGTACATTTTCATTTACATTTATAATTGGGTTCAGCCTTAGGGATATTATAGACTCTGTGCTGATTTGCTAGTTTTAATTGAATGATTGAGTGTCCTAATGTTGGTTCTCCCATGCATTTTCATGTCGTCTTTGGTAGTACATTGACTTTGGACCCTAGGTCTAGTATAATGTATCCCATATTGAAATCCCCAATGTTATCATTTAGTCTAAATTCCCTACTTGTTCTTCTTCTTGTGTGTAGGTGATTAATTATTTTTGGTTCTAGATTTTCTTCCGTCTTGCTGCTACACTTTTCTATTATGTTTTGCAATATCTTCATAGATGATGGGTCACTTAATAATTTTACGCATGATTGCAAAAATCCTTTGATTGTACTTACTTGTTCCTTGGGCTACATTCCATTGGTATGATCCATTTGTGGCGACATCTCATATTATGGTGCTTCCTGGTGTTGCTGCGCAGTGGAAGTCGACAATGTGTCCTCCTTCTGAAATTCTTGTCTGGCCTCTTTGAAGATCTCCTTTTCCTTTTGCATGCCGAACTGCTTCCTTGGTTTTGTGTTCTTCTTTACCCATTGGTGCTGGTTCTGTCGAACTGCGTCATTTCCTGTTTTCGTTCCTCCACGAGTGACTATATTGATGTTTCGCCCGTCCTCCCTTGCTTCAGCTGAAATACACTGAACATTCTGATTGTTTTGGTTCCTCTTTTCTTGAATCTTTATTAGTAATGTCGGACATTCCTCTATGTAATGGTCCGATGCATGACAATACATATAAGTTGTTGGTGGAAGTGGACACTCACGTGCATAATGTCCTGGCTGCTGACAATTGTGACATGTGACTGGTCCTCTACCTCGTCCAAAACCTCCTCTTTATCCCACTCTATCACCTCTCAATGCATTATACTAGGGTGCCCGATTGTACTGAGTTGTATTGTACTGGGTTTGTGCCGAGTTTTACTGCGGTTGCACATTATTGTATGGTTGCTGCAAAGTATTATACTACTGTTGCGTAGTGTTGTATGGAGTTGTGACTAGATTGAACTATGGTGTTTCTTGAACCATCATCATTTCAACATGTACTATATATGCATCTGATGTTATTTCTCACATCAACTCCATAGTTCTGCAATCTTTATCATCGTGGCCTACTGACTTGCAAAAGGTGCAATATGAACTCTTTGGAACTGTCTGGTATTTCTGCATCATCGTGCAGTGATAAGGGTCGTGACCCAGTTTATTACATATTTCTTACCATAGTCCTCCCTGTGGTAATGGATTTGGCATACCTTTTTCCATATATTGTGTGAATTTTGGGCACTCGTTCTTGTGGTGTCCTTCCATCCTGCATGTGGAACACCAAATGGCTTCTCGTTTATCCTTGTTCTTATTCCGGTTCAGCTGAAACGTTAGATTATTCAAATCCTCCTTCAATTCTTCGATAGCTGGGTCTGTCTACTGGTACTGGTTCTCTTCTAGTTGCAAGTCTGCCTGCAGAGCCTCTGCATGCGTCTGAAACTTCTGTTGTCATAAAGGATATTTTAAGTGTGGGAGTAGTGAGATGAAAAATAGGTGTCGATGTTCAATATCGATTGTTATCACTCTGTAATTTCTCGGCTGAAGAAGAAATTGACGGAGGTAACTATTTCAACCGCTTGGAATCTTGGATCTATCCCTCCAAGACTCGGAGAGGGCTCTCTCTGTGTGTTTTAACTTGGTTTGGAATAGGATATTAGGCTAGTTATGAGGGATCGGGTTTTTTCGGTTTTTAAATGGTTGGGTTGGAGTGTGAGAGGAGGGACCATTGGGTGATGGGGTCTATGCTTGAATATATGAATCACTCTCAGATCTAGACAAATCTCTTACACAGGGCAAGGTAGTGGAAATGTTGGATTGAATCAAGTTTTAATGGTGTCAAATGAGGAAAAAGTAAAGGAGAAAAAGTCAAGCAAAGGAGCATTTAAGAATTCCTAAACTGAGCTTTTAGAAGAGAAACATAAAGATTACCAAAAGATCAGATGCAAAGTATTTCACCAATAAATTCTTCTCTATTACTATCCTTTGACAATAAGAATTTGAAAACAAGTGGTATGATAACTGGAAGAAAACACTTAACATAGAAGAGAAACGCCACCAACACCTCGACACGAGAATCCTGTCAACAGTTTGCCTACTACTGGTTGATCATTTAAATATTACAAAACATCCTCCTGGAATAGAAAGGCCCACAATCCAGCAAAATAATCAACTTCCTTCCCAGGTCGAACCCCCCTCTATTACAAAAGCCCTACCTTTTTATAATGAAACAGTCCCTCTACTCATTTATTCGCTGGCCAATAAATTCTAACAGAATCAAAACAAAGAATACCAAAAATAAAGTCGTTAAAGCTCGGATTGTTGGAGATTTGTTGGAGTCAAATCTTCTTAGACTGGAAATGCTTGAAACCGTCATTTGCCACTTGTAAATTTGGATATCTTTGGACTGCCATTTGTGCCCCAACTGCCACCTTGAAATCTGGAAAATTGATTTTCTGCCACATATTCTGGAGATGATATTTTACTTGCTGGCTTTGCTCCTGTAAATGCTCAACCATAATTTGAATGCCCAGATATGTTCCCTAAAATCTTGTAGTAGTGAATGCTTCGAATATATCAATTACATAAAGGAGTCATATCTGCCAAGAGACAGACCAAACAAATGTACGATTTCCTTCAAAACTGAATGTGATGCCTCAAAATGCTGGATTTGTGGATTCTACTCCTGAAAAAATTGGGATGCTTTGCCCTGTGGCTGCCAAATTTTCATGAACACATTACTCTGATCACATACAATATAGTCAAGAGAAACCATATGAGAAGAATACAAAGAAAATGCCTCCAACTCCTTTCTATTTGACAGAGTGTCCTTAGTGTAGAAGTTTGGAAAAAGGACTTTTAATGGTCTTAATGTTTCTTCTCCTCCATAAAATTCTCCAGATGCCACATAGCGATATGAATCATTGCCGAAACCTAAATCCCGTAGAATTAATCCCACTTCTTCAAGAGTTAAAGGGAATTTTCTATGTCGACGCTCCTGGTCATGATATGCTTTAGAAAATGTTTTCCATAGCTCATGGATTTCCCCAATCCACTTTTTTCCTTGTCTTCTCCACCATAGTAACACCCTGAGAATGCAAGCATATTAGGCTCAAAACCTCAAGTGAACTGCAAGGAATCGCCTGCTTTTCCTCCTCATTCTGTTGACCAAAATTTGGCCCATCTCCAAAAATGTGCATTGCAATGCATAGTAATTCACTCTTCCTTGCAGAACTGGAAGAACTCTAGTTTTATAGAAATGCGGTGTAGATTTTCTGGGCGCACTTATTGAATATGGTATATCAATGTCTTTATGAAGGTGGGCTCCTCCTCCATGTGACTTTTTGTTGGAGCTTGGGTACTGGCTTTGAGTTGATATGGTGGCTCGATTTCGTATGTTGCTGCTAACCCGTGTTGTATGTTGGTGTTGGGTGCTTGGCTCGATAGTTGTGGACTTGGAGGTTGGCCTTCATGCCATTAATTTTGGTAAAGAAAACATAACCCTGTATACATTTTGGTTCTTAAAGACCAAAAACTGATTATAAAACCAAATTTTAATATGAAGAAATTTTGCCCAAGCAAAAACCTGAGAGCCAAAAGATCTTTTTTTTTAATGGCGCGGGAAGAGTAGAATGCCCAAGTGTTTCATCCAAGTTTACCACAAGTGTAACAGGCTGTCTACATATAGGTAATAGCCCTGGACAATGCGGTGAAACCACTTCTGAGAGATCAGGTAAGCTTAAAATACATATGGATCAAACTCGTCCACCTCGTCAGGAATTCGAGAGTCATTTGCATTCTTATCACTATATTCCAAAAACTTAGTTTGTTGTATTGAAAATAACAAGCATGTACTATCTAAGTTTAAGAGAGTTTCCTCAATCATATACAGTTTTATGCCTCTGAAGTTGGATAAGAAGCTGGACTGTGTTTCTTAATTCCACGTTTTCCCTCAACCTTTGACCTTCTTGGAGATGAAGCCACCTGCAATTTTTACCCTGTCCTTTGGAAATTATTCCATTTGGAATAGTAATAATTATCAACTATAATATAGTCACCCTATAAACATTATAGGATCCTAACATAGGCTCCATCTGGGGATGGCATCTCTCGAGGAGGTGTCAAGAATCTCACATCTCTGAATTTGCAGATCAGTGCCTTGTCCGTTGGGTTGTTCCCAACACGGAAACTGCAACCTGTAACTCTTCATCTGAAACTGAAACCCAAAACTGAAAAACACACGCTATAAACCTGAATTGAAACTTGAAACTGAAATTGAAATTCACACTGAAAACTAAACTAAAAAATTGTTGAAAGAGATGTTCACCATGCCGAGCTTATTCACACACTCCTACCCTAATCTGTTGAAAATTACTGCTAAATCAAGTAATGAAGAAATGCCAATGAAGCCAATCCAATAATTGATCCAAAATAAAAACTTTTTGATCATGCTTGATAAAAATCAAAACTGAAGAATGCTTTTGCAATAACCACGGACAACATATTTTTTCTTTAAAGTGAAAGCATGACCCACTGTCCCAACTGAAAAATTATTCTACATAATCAGCCACCGAGTCAAGGAAAACATGATAATCCTCAAAATATTTTAGCATCTGATTGCTATAACAAGGCTTCTTGAACTGTGATTCCATTTGCAAAATTTCAAACTGATTTTCATAAGAACTATGAATGGTATAATCATCTCTTATGTCTTTCATGTTAGGTACATGGATCGAATTATCATGACAACTTTCAAATGAATCAACACTATCATGTAAATTTGATTCCTCATATAACTCAATAGTTGTAAGACAATCATATTTACATACATCACTCTGTTGGCTCTTTGAAATTTCTGAGTTTGAAATCCTATTCCCTACATTTTCTTCAAAAGAAGTATGATTATGATTGTCAAATGAATCAAGAAAGGCGGACCCCTCTTGACACAAAGATTCTGAAATTGAAAGACATGAAAAAAGATTGATCTAATTATCCCAATCTTCTTCTGAATTACATGACATCTGACAAGCATGAGGAAAATTTTCATCCAACTCGGGAGAAGGAATATGAAATTCAACAATAGGATTGCTGATTTCTTCATTTTTAGCTGGAGGGGAAAATTTTGTTTGTTGTACACTTTCTTGAATATCTAAATGTTGAAAAGGGTTGTCATGCAAAGTTTCTATGATCTCATCATCCATGAATACATCATCCTCATATATGTCTTGTTTATTAAAAGAATGGCTAGACTGCTGCAAATTATCATCTATTTCAGAGGGTGTAAGATAACTGTCATTATTAGGATTCTTTTTAGTTTCACTGTCATCCAGGGCAGAATCCATGATCTTTTCATGGTAGTGAAAAGGGTTTTCATTCAAAGCATCTAAGACTTCATCGTCCATAAAATCTTCATTTCCATAGGCATTTTCTAGCTCTTGAATAAAATTTTCAAAGTGGTCACAACAATCCTTAACCAAAAGCAAAGAAGGATGAGACTCTTTGTATTCTTCAAAAAATGTTGAATGAAAAAATCTAAGAGAATGAATACTTGCAGGTGGCAAACCTTCATACCAAGACCATGCTTTTCCTTCAAGAGAAGCCATAAACATCTTCAAGAGACAATCTTTAGGAAATTGAACTTTCATCTTGCGTGTATGCATATGAAATTTTATTAAATGAAGTGTAGCATCATCACCATCTTCGTCTTTAAACACAGACAAATATCTTTGCCAATTTATCTTAGGCATTTGATTTGGAAATCCTAGAATGTGATCTTGTCTTAAAGGAGCATACCTTCTTGCAATGGATCCCATCTTGAGCCAGTGGAGTCGCCAGTGAATCGTTGTTTCTGAATTCTGCAGTCAATGGAGTCGCCAGGTGAATGATACAACCTTCCTGTGTTTGGCTTCTTTTCACCATCAGAAGTCAAAACTGAAACTTGAAGGGCAATACTGGAGAAAGCTCCCCAGTATGGTCGCCAAAATGTTATCACTCTGTAATTTCTCGGCTGAAGAAGAAATTGATGGAGGTAATTGTTTCAACCGCTTGGAATCTTGGATCTAGCCCTCCAAGACTCGGAGAGGGCTCTCTCTGTGTGTTTTAACTTGGTTTGGAATAGGATATTAGGCTAGTTATGAGGGATCACGTTTTTTTTGTTTTTAAATGGTTGGGTTGGAGCATGAGAGGAGGGACCATTGGGTGATGGGGTCTGTGCTTGAATATATGAATCACTCTCAAATCTAGACAAATCTCTTACACAGGGAAAGGTAGTGGAAATGTTGGATTGAATCAAGTTTTAATGGTGTTAAATGAGGAAAAAGTAGAGGAGAAAAAGTCAAGCAAAGGAGCATTTAAGAATTCCTAAACTGAGCTTTTAGAAGAGAAACATAAAGATTACCAAAAGATCAGATGCAGAGTATTTCACCAGTAAATTTTTCTCTATTACTATCCTTTGACAATAAGAATTTGAAAACAAGTGGTATGATAACTAGAAGAAAACACTTAACATAGAAGAGAAATGCCACCAACACCTCGACACGAACAATTTTCCTACTATTGGTTGATCATTTAAATATTACATAACCTCCTCCTAGAATAGCAAGGCCCACAGTCCAGCAAAAAAATCATCTTCCTTCCCAGGTCGAACCCCCCTCTATTACAAGAGCACTACCTTTTTATAATGAAACAGTCCCTCTACTCATTTATTCGCTGGCCAATAAATTCTAACAGAATCAAAACAAAGAATACCAAAAATAAAGTTGTTAAAGCTCAGATTGTTGGAAATTTGTTGGAGTCAAATATTCTTAGACTGGAAATGCTTGAAACCGTCCTCTGCCACTTGTAAATTTGGATATCTTTCGACTGCCATTTGTGCCCCAACTACCGCCTTGAAATTTGGAAAATTGATTTTCTGCCAAATATTCTGGAGATGATATTTTACTTGTTGGCTTTGCTCCTGTAAATGCTCAACCATAATTTGAATTCCTAGATATGTTCCCTAAAATCTTGCAATAGTGAATTCTTCGAATATCTCAATTACATAAAGGAGTCATATCTGCCAAGAGATAGACCAAACAAATGTACGATTTCCTTCAAAACTGAATGTGATGCCTTGAAATGCTGGATTTGTGGATTTTGCTCCTGAAAAATTGGGATGCTCTACCTTGTGGCTGCCAAATTGTCACAAACACATCACTCTGATCACATACAATATAGTCAAGAGCAACCATACAAGACGAATACAAAGAAAATGCCTCCGACTCCTTTCTATTTGACAGAGTGTCCTTAGTGTAGAAGTTTGGAAAAAGGACTTTTAATGGTCTTAATGTTGCTTCTCCTCCATAAAATTCTCAAGATGCCACATAGAGATATGAATCATTGCCGAAACCTAAAGCCCACATCATTAATCCTACTTCTTCAAGAGTTAAAGGGAATTTCCTATGTCGATGATTCGGATTATTTTCGGCACGAAATGAGAGCGGAGATATAACACATAAATATTCATAGATATTGCAAGAGAGACAACAATATAACAGAGATATAGGGGAAATATAACAAGAGTCACAGATATACAGTAATACACGATTTCTATTAATGAAATAAATGTACAGAGACTGTAAAAATACAGAGTGAAAGACTCGCTAGAATGGTGGCAGCTTATCTCTGAGAAGAGATGTGACGGCTACTCGCATTCACAAGAAGATGATTACAATGAGGCTCTAGAGGCCTTTTTACAATAAACGAGAATGCCAAAAGTCCTAGACATCCAAAAAACTAACCCTGGGAGATGAAGCACCAAAAGTCGTGTGGGCCCCGCTTGGGTAAGTGAGTACATCAACTTCCCGGGGTCGTAACTTTTGCATACGATCTCCGTTTTAGGCGTGTGATAGCTCGTTGGAAAGGTATTGTTGAGGAGACTAATTTTGGGGGCTAAATCATGCCTTTGGCTATCATTGAGAACCTCTATCTCAAAAAAACTTCATTTAGGCCCTCAAAATGGCCCCGGAAGTGAAAACCTGCTAAAAATAGTAAATTGCCAAAATGGCCAGAAAACTGTTTTGAGCCATTTGGAAAAGGTGGGTGGCCCCACCGATATCCACCTAGATCAATCCTCCCTCCTTAGGAAACAATGGTCTCCATTGCATTGAGTTCAGGGGAGGGAAAAGCATTTGTTGAATCTCATCTTGATGAGCTGCTGTCTTGTTGGAGAAGTCATGTTGCTTAGTTTGTGGAAATCTGTCAAAAAACTGTTGAGGTTGAGGTTGTCCAAAAATTCAAGCTACACGAGAGGAAGGTTTGCAGAAGGAATATTTAAGATTTTCTGCAACCTTGTCGACATGCTTCCGTTGGATAGAAGGTGCTTTTGGCCGAAGCTGTGGTGGCAACAATATCCTTCTATTCACCCTTACCCTGAAGCAGTTGTGGAAGATGAATTTTCTAAGAGTATGAGATACTACCTTACAACAACGTTTAGGTGGGGTAGTAGTTAAGACTTCTGGTATCTATGAGATGACCCCCTAGAGTAATAATGACACTTCTGAGGTCGAGACTCATAGAATGTTTCCACATATATGGTTGGTTCAAGAGGACATCACAGACATCCGGTGGGGGCAACATCACATAATACCTCATCAACGAAGGGCTTGATGCTGTACGTGTCGTATAGCGCGGTGACCTGAAGATCTAAGTTCTTGAAACCACCAATGTTATTATGGTTGCGGGTGTGGTGTTGTGGTGTCTAGCTTGTTTGGCGACCTAGCAGAGATGAGGTTCTTGGCTTAGCTATCAACAATGTCTGGCAGGGTTGCTCACCCATCACGTGGGTGAAAAACCCCTCTTGAATCTAGTAGGTTCAGTTTGAATTCTTTGATTAGCGACCATAGCGGCCGAGAATTACTGCGTCGATGATCGTCTTTTACCCGGTATTTTTGAATCAGATTTTGAATCAGAGTTTAGCTCCTTGTCTTTGATCTGTACAATAGTGTTTGGCGACATTCATGATTATTTGTGCGGTTTTGAAAATTGTACCATTTTCGGTGTCCTTCTTTGTCTTCCGTGACCCTTCTTTTCACAGCCAAGCTTGAATTTGTTTTGGTATTTGTTAGGGCTGTCTTTGTCATACTTTGGTTATTTGTGGATTTGAGACCGAACTCCGTTTATTAAGTTGCTTAAATTTACCTTTCGATTTTAACAACATATCAATAATTAGTACCGAGTGATGAGATGTCAAAATCCATTCCGGTTTGGATGTATCGTGTAGAGCCCCACGGTATTTAGAAACCAAATGTCGTTCAGAGTATTAGATACCCAAGCATTTTTCAAGGTATAGAAGCTATTATTTGAACTAGAGGCTGATTGGCCCCTCTCTTGCAGCGGTGTGGTCCATCTCATATCTTTTGGTCCCTCATAGCTTTCAATAGGGTAGTATCGTTCCTTTACCGCATCCATAAAAAAATCCAAGTGGGCTCGAACCCATATATTCCTGAACTCCCTCTTTTGTGGAACTCGCTCCCAGTAAGTTTCCCACCAATGTTTGACGGGGGAGAGCCGTAGGAGTGTGAAGATGATCTTTTCCTTAATAGAAAAATTATGAGCGAGGAGAAATAACCTTCTAGCATATTTAACCATTTATCTAGAGGGCATGCATCTATTTGACCTTCAAATAGAGATATCAAAATTACACACGTACCTTGAAGGCGAGGTGCCTCAAAGTGGTAAACGATGAAGATGACACATGATGCTATCAGCGGGCATTGAAGGATGTGTGGGAAAAATTCTCCATCATTTTAGATCCCTCTGACCGTGTGAGAGCTTGCTCAAGCAACAGCCCGATAGGATCGTCTGCTCCATGAACTTTTTTTTCTTTTTCTTCCGCCATTGATGGTTTCTTGGGTGCGCGAGAGTGATTGTCCTCGAGAGAGACACAAACAGGGCAAAACTTGCTATACTGGACACCGATAGGACATTTTAGCGAAAAAGCGAACAAAGGAAGCGACTGCTTTCGATACCAGCGATCCGGATTATTTTCGACGCAATGAGGCGGAGATATAACACATAAATATTCATAGATATTGCGAGAGAGACAACAATATAATAGAGATATAACAAGTAAATACACAAAGATGTTTCAAGAAACATAGAGATACAATATAATTGATTTCTATTAATGAAGTAAATGTCTGGTAAAAATACAAAGGAAGACTCACTAGAATGGGTGGCAACTTATCGAGGAAGAGATGTAGCTGACTACTGCATAACCAGCAAGAAGATGATTACAATGAGGCTCTGAGGCCTTTTACAATAAAGCGAGGACCCGATGCGATCATCACGGTGATGGCGTGGCACATATTGGTTGGTTGTTTGTTGAATTGAATCACGGTGTTGACCGATGTCGTTGGCGTGAATGGTATGAGGACCGTGGCCCAATGCTTGAAGCCCGCGTGGTCCCCGGATGATTGGCTTATAATGGCTATGTAAAATTAATGGAGATACGAGGGTTGAACCCCGTGGCCTCCCACAACATATGACTTTACAATTTCCACTAACCATTATGCCAACCCGTGTTCCTTGTTTCATATTCCAACACACATATATTTGAATTAAAATGTTGTAATAGTTGGAAAAGGGGGAGGCTAAGCTAACCCATGGACACATTGTTATACATACGACCGCATATATTAAACCCGAACCATTGGCGCATGCGTTATATGTATTACATTATATGTATTGCAATGTATTACATTGCAATACATATATATATATATATATATATATATATATATATGTTACCATTTTATTTAAAACATGCGTGCGGGAATGATGTTGCCATTGTATTTAAAACATGCGCGCGGGAATGTTATAACCTTTGGTTAATGCGTGTATGGTTTGACCGGTGGGTTAACCACCCGGGAGTTATAACGGTTAAACTACTTTTTCACCTAGCCTATGGTTCCATGCGCCATGTGCCCAGATGCCTAGGCGGTTAGGGGCTGGCGCACCCTTAACCGTCCTACGATTTGTACCAGTGCGCGGTTGCGTACGGGACTGGGTTCTTTACACTTAAAAGAGCGTGTGAGCCAGGTTTGTTCAAGGGGGAGTACATTTTGTAGAACCAGAGACAACAGGTTGGAGAAGGAAGCTTCAAGGAGGCATATCTTTCTCATTTTTCGACCGTTTCAGGTGCCGAAAGAGCCCAGACAGGGGTTTTGGGACGCTGGGAAGCCATTGGAGCAGTCGGTTTGTCAATTTGAGCATTGTAAGACATGTTTTTGAGCACTTTGAGCAATTTAATAATAATGATCCATTGGAAGCTGGACCAGGAGATGTAGCCCGAAGAGGGGTGAACTCCTTTATCAAGTTGTTGTGTTTATGTGCTGATGTTCAATGTTTTATGCTGTTGTCTATGTGTATTTTGTATAAGTAATCCTTAATTTATGTGTTGCAAATTGATCCTATTGCTTTAAACACATAACATTTAACTTGCAATAATTATTCAAGTTTTTCAAGTCTTCTTCATTTTTAGATCATCGACGCTCCTGGTCACGATATGCTTTAGAAAATGTTTTCCATAGCTCACGGATTTCCCCAATCCACTTTTTTCCTTGTCTTCTCCACCATAGTAACACCCTGAGAATGCAATCATATCAGGCTCAAAACCTTAAGTGAACTGCAAGGAATCACCTTCTTTTCCTCCTCATTCTGTTGACTAGAATTTGGCCCATCTCCAAAAATGTGCATTGCACTGCATGGTAATTCACTCTTCCTTGCAGAACTGGAAGAACTCTAGTTTTATAGAAATGCGGTGTAGATTTTTTGGGCACGCGTATTGAATATGGTATATCAATCTCTTTAGGAAGGTGGGCTCCTCCTCCATGTGACTTTGTGGTGGAGCTTGGGGTACTGGCTTTGAGTTGATATGGTGGCTCAATTTTGTATGTTGTTGCTAACCTGTGTTGTATGTTGGTGTTGGGTGCTTGGCTCGATAGTTGTGGACTTGGAGGTTGGCCTTCAGGCCATTAATTTTGGTAAAGAAAACATAACCTTGTATACATTTTGGTTCTTAAAGACCAAAAACTGATTATAAAGCCAAATTTTAATATGAATAAATTTTGCCCAAGCAAAAACCTGAGAGCCAAAAGATCTTTTTTTTTAATGGCATGGGAAGAGTAGAATGCCCAAGTGTTTCATCCAAGTTTACCACAAGTGTAACATGCTATCTACATATAGGTAATAGCCCTAGACAAGACGGTGAAACCACTTCTGAGATATCAGGTAAGCTTAAAATACATATGGATCAAACTCATCCACCTTGTCAGGAATTCGGGAGTCGTTTGCATTCTTATCACTATATTCCAAAAACTTAGTTTGTTGTATTGCAAATAACAAGCATGTACTATCTGAGTTTAAGAGAGTTTCCTCAATCATATACAATTTTATGCCTCTGAAGTTGGATAAGCAGCTGGACTATGTTTCTTAATTCCACATTTTCCCTCAACCTTCGACCTTCTTGGAGATGAAGCCACCTGCAATTTTTTCCCTGTCCTTTGGAAATTATTCCATTTGGAATAGTAATAATTATCAACTATAATATAGTCACCCTATAAACATTATAGGATCCTAACATTGGTCATAAGGTATTTTAGATTTCCCTTCAGTCGCTTGAATCTCTGATCAATCTCCCATACAGATTCTCCCAGTTTCTGTCTTATTTTGATCATCTCGTTAATGTATTGATCCTTTGAGCTCGGCTTCTGGAACTCATTTATCAATAACTTCTTAATGTCGGCCAGTGTCCTTGTCATCCCAGGGGCACTGTTTGTGTCTAGACTCATGTACCATTCTAGTGCGTGGTCTCTTAGCGTAATTGCTAGCTGCGCGAGTTTGGTATCTTCATCAATGATCTGCTTTTCTTCCAAGATATTTGCACAAATGAAAAAATGTTTCTCAGGGTATTCTACTACTTCTCCTCGAAATTCTAGTAATCTGATAGTGGGATCATGTCCTGCCATTCTGAATACTGAACTAGTACCTCATCCATGCGGTGTAGATACTTGACTAGTGCTACCTGAACTGGCTCCTCCAGTTGTTTCTCCTTGTGTATATGTACTTCCTAATTTTGGACTTCCTATGAACTTCGGTTGTCTAAACGATGGTGTTCTCTTTGGTGTATTAGTTGCACATGGGTTTATGGGTTCCACACTGAAATCAATATGGATAGGATGGCTGAATTCTCCTCCCATTCTTGGGCCTCTTGTCTTCCTCTCATATGTTGCACGCAGGATTTCCTCAATCTGCTCCATAGCCCGAAGATCCTCTACCTCTTCCTCATCACTCTCCAAGCCTTCCCTCGTGGCTACGACTCTCTTCTTGGTATTCATCTTGTATTGGTAGGGTACTCCGATATGCTTCTTTCCTACTGACGCCAATATCCACTTGATCTGGTCATCATCCATCATGATCGGGTCCAAGGATTCCTCCTCCTTCTTTCCTTTATCCTTACCTCCTTCCATTTATCCTCTCTTTGTCAGTGATTCCCCCCTTCCTCCATGCACACATAGAAGTTTAGCTATCTGATTCCATTGTCATTACACCTTTGTTATATAACAATATCTTAATAGAAGTATATAGTGATCGAATGTACATTCCTTGAGGTCCACATAGAAATTCTTTCTCTGCTGCACTGTATGAGTTCGCTGTGTCAACTGCAAACTCTGTTATGAAGCCTGCCACAATATTGTCAAGCCAAAAGTCTACTACGCAGGTGAATTTGTTGTTCACCTGCTGTAACTGCTCAATTTGTACTGGGGTCCAATCTAGCTGTCTAATCTGGTTCGTCGCATGGTTATCCTTCAACCTTAGTATCCACTCCTGTAGTAGATGTGAACAATCATAGAAAAAGACTTCATGTAAATCAGTAAATAGATATTTATCCAAATATTTGCGAGGTGTGATTCTAGGGTTTCTATTGTCTTTCTGTGCAAACTCTAGCTCTTTGGTTCTCAACTAGCCTTCGATTTCTTCTTTTGTGGGATTCCATGGCCTCAACATTCCCTTCTAATGCCTCATTGCTATCTTCTTCTCCTTGTTCTTTTCTCACTGAATCTATCTCCTCTACTCAGTCCTCTCTCATTGCTATCAACGTGGCAACATGACCATTTGTTGGTTACTTATTCTTCTTTCTTGACCATCTGAGTTATTGACCCAGGGTTCATATCCTTCAGGTTTCCAACAAAGCCTCTAAAATTATCGATCCTCCTGGTAAACCAAAAGGCAACACAGTACATAGAATGCATTGCGCGGTCTCACTCGAGATAACTTTAATGGGTGGATGTAAGAATCATGTGTTTACAGCCTAGGATTGAGTATGATACAGGGGATTGTTACTCAGATCCATCTACTACGAATTGTGACTGCAATATAATATTATTCACGATTATGCATTTATCTTCCACGGTTTATTTCCTTAACAGAACAATCATAGTTCATAGCAATATATTAACTCATTTATTAAGCATAACAATTATCTGTTGAAAGAAGACAAATATATGCATGCATTCATCACATTACACAAATATTACCGTGGTTCACCCCCTCCTGGGATACGTCCACAAATATTTCTCTCTTGGCTCTTTTATTATGGTAGTTCTTCATCTCTGGCACCACGTGCTTACAATTCTCCTTAGATGGGTAAGATCTATATGAGGCGAACTAGATCGCACCAGGCTCCACAACCTTTGATCTAATCCTTAGATATTATTTCTCTCCTCTGTTCTATCTCAACAACTTACAAAATAGTTCATAACAATATTACATAATGCATCAAATCATACATCTCTAATAAAAAACAACGAACTAATAAGGGACTGACCAATTGAATTGAACCGAACCGAACTGAACCCTTATGATACCTACGTATCTATATTTATCTATCGGGCTCTTCAGCTGTTTACAATGTATTACCAAAACCCTAATCCTACCAATGTTAGGTCTTCCTCCCATGCGTGCGCGTTGTTCTTCCTCCAGCTGTCACTTTCCTTGTGCATGATTTCTTGCATGCGCACGTGTTGTTGTTCCTCCAACTGTTACTTCAGTTTCTGCATGCTTTCTTTCCCCACAATCATCCTTCTTTGCACTTCGCCCTTTTTTCTTTCCACTTCGGCCGGGTGCCAACAATGAGCATGGGGTACATGTTGATTGAGCTAAGATCCAAGTCATCCATGACTAGCCAACCTCGACCAAACTAACCGAGCTTCGAAGCTTCTTGGGACTAACCAACTTCTACCGATGGTTCGAGTTGGGATTCTCCCATATTGCATGGGTCCTCAGCCAAGTGACCAAGGGTGGTGGCAGTGAATTTTTTTTGTGGGGGAAGGAACAAAAACGAGCATTTGATGATTTGAATCATCACTTGTGCTCAGCTCCAGTACTCTCCTTGCCCGATCTACAACAACCATTCGATATTCATATTGATGCATCTGATTATGCTGTAGGCACAATTCTCACTCAACATGGTCATCTGGTGGCATACCATAGTGAGACACTCTTAGATAATGTCTGAAAATACCCCACATATGAAAAGGAAATGTATTCCATTGTACAAGCCTATCGTCAATGGAAACATTACATTCTGGGAAAGGAGACGATCGTCCACACTGATCACAAGCCTTTGCAGTTCATGCAAACACAAGGGAAATTGCAGAATGAATGCCATCAAAAGTGGTCCACCTACCTATAGCAGTTCCATCTAAACATCAAGTATAATACAAGGAGCACAAAGAGTGTCGCTGACTTTCTTAGTCGACCTCTCGTGGCTGCACTCACCACTTTTCTCCATTCATGTGGACATGAGGCATTTGAGTGGCCCCAACTTTATCTGCAAGATCCAGACTTCACCACCACCTATCAACTCTTAGGTACATGCGCGAATGTCACTGATTTTCACATTCAAGACAAATTGTTATGCCATTTGGGCCATCTCTGTGTTCCTACAAGTGAGTGTGCAAAGCTGATTTTGGAAGCCCACTACAATCAGATGGCAGCAAATTTTGGCGTAGATAACACTGTGGAAATTCTACATAAACATTTTTATTGGCTGAAACTTCGACAAGACATCAAAAAGTATATCAGATCTTCCACTGCATGTGCCATTTCCAAGCTAATTGTTAGCATCAATATTTTTAGGGTAAAGTTTAGAGTTTTTCTAAATTTTTAAAATTCATGCCATGGTCTTGATCAAGGCATTCCTAGATGAGTCATAGTTAGTGTGTCAAGGTTTATGAGGTCAATAATTAAATAAAAAGTGACTTGAATGTTAGCAAGGGGTCTATCCATAACTTGGGTTAAACGGTGTATTATCTTTCTCATAAAACACCAACATAAAAAGAAAAGAGCTGAGAGTTTAAAATTCCATCATGTTCAAAGTTTTGTAATGGTCCACTTTTTCCTAAGTCTTGAATCATATAAAAAAGTAAGAAATTATGTGCTAAGGTCAAGTCATAGGTTAGGGTGAATTTCATGTCAAAACGTATTATGGTTCATCATCACCTCTCATGAGGTCAGAGAAGGGACAATCATGACACTCCATGTCATTGTACCATTGCAAGATTCAAACATGTACACACTTCACAAGTTCATTGCGCAAATTCCTAATTTTCCTTGAAACGTCTTGTCACCTTTTATGAGCGCTTCCAATTTCAAATTTCGCACCTTATCCATTCAAGCATGTATGTTGGCCACCTTTTTTTTCTTTCTGCATCGCCTTCATGACCTGTGCATAGTCCATAGCCTATCCAACAAAATCCAAATCTCTCTCCTACGCAAATTCCATTCGCTACACAAATCCTATGTGTTGTCATTTGCTATGCAATCCTGTACTCTATTTTTTGTTGCGCACTCTTCATTCGTTTCAAAAACTGTCTAAGAGCCTTTCTTGGAGCCCATTGTTGGATGAAGGTCTAGTTTTTGGAAAAGGCCATTTTTGGAGAGAAAAGCATGAAGGAAAAGCAACACGTGCAAGGGAATCACGTGAGACGCGCATGCAAGGAAGACCTAATGAAATTAGGGTTAGGTTTTTTTGCAGAATATGGTAATGGATGACGAGACAAAAATATGTATAAATAGTACTGAGGAGTTCTAGGAAAGGGGTTTCCCAGCTGAAGAGTGAAGAGAAAGATGAAGGTTGTAAATCTTGTAGAAGTTGTCTTATTTTTGTAAGCTGGTGAGCGAGAGAAGAGTCGAGCAAATTGATCCCGAGGGTTAGATCACAATATGAGGAGCTTGGTGTGATCTAGTCAGCCTCATGGGGATCGAGAATCATGTTTAGATTGTAGAAGCCAAAACTATAAACGCACGCGACACGAACTATTGCTAAGACATAATAAAAGAGATTGAGAGTCAAATATTTGTGGATGTATCCCAGGAGGGGGTGAACCACAATAGCACTTGTGTTATGTGACTGAATGTATGCATCTTCATTGTTGTTAATGATTAAATGCTAGATGAATGAATATAGGAACTAGTTACATCTGATATTCCACATGCATGAGTAAGTACGATTGATTATTGAACATGTTAGAATAAATAAATGGAGATTACAAGGTACAACCGCAGATCCCCACTCATTCCCAGGCTGCAAGTGTCTGAGCATTGCAGCCACCAATAGAACTATCTCGGATGAGACTGTGCGGTGCACCCTGTGTATTGCACTGCCTTCTGTTTTACCAGGAGGGCCGATAGTTTTAGAGATATTTTGTTGGGAGCTTGTTAAACATGAACCCAGGTCAAATTAATAGTAAGGTGAGATCAGAGTAGATAAAGTAATCAAAAACCAACAAATGGTTAACTAAAAAATGGTTCCGTTTCCAGTTGGAATAGAATGGGATTGAGTGAATAAGATCAGTTGAAGAAGCGTAAAAATAATGCCAGATACGAGGACAAAAACATGAGAATATAAAAGGGTATGTTGAGACCGTGGAATCCAATGAAGGAATGGATCAAGAGTCGGTTGAAAATAAAAGAACTAGAGTTTAAAATATGTCATGAAAGACATGTAGCATAGGCATCTGTTTTTCAATTCCCTGCTACCACACTTGAAGTACCCTTTGAGACAACAAAAGTTTCAAACTCAGGAAAAGGCTCTGCAGGCAACCCTACAATTGGAAGAGAACTAATATCAAAAGACAGATCCATACATAGAGGATTTGAAGGAGGATATGAATAAATTAGCATTTCAACTAAACCAGAACATGGGTAAGGACAAAAGAGAAGTTGTTTGGTGTACCACATGTAGGAAAGAAGGACACCACAAGAATGAATGTCCAACATTCACATAGTAGATGGAAACATGACTGCCAAACCCTTTTCCATCAAGATGAATATGGTGTGATATCTGTAAGACACAAGGGCATGATCCATATCACTGTCCAATGATGCATAAATACTAGACCGTGCCTAAGAGTTCATATTGCAACTTTTACAAGTCAGTAGGCCATGATGAAAAATATTGTAGGACAATGGAGCTGATGAGGGAATGAACATCAGATACTTATAGGGTGCAGACATAGATGATGAAAGGGAACCATGCACTACAATTCAATCAAGTACCAGCCCCATATAATTTTTTGCCACAACAATACAACACTACGCAGCTGCAGTACAATACCATGCAACCACAGTATAATCCCATGCAATATAACCAAGCACCCCAATACAACGCACTGCAAGGAGATCGAGATGCCTACAGAGGTGGAGGACGAGGTAGAGGAGGCTTTGGAATATGCATAGGACTAGTGGTATGTCACAACTGTCAACGACTAGGAAACTATGCAAGAGAATGTCCACTTCCATCTGCGTCATGTATGTATTGTCCCACATGAGATCATGATACAGAAGAAAGGTTGTCCGACACTATTGGGGAAGATCCATGAAAAGATAAATCAGAACAATCAGAATGTTCAGTGGATTTCTGCAGAAGCAAGGGATGACAGAGGAAATATCAACATAGCTACGCGTGGAGGAACTAAGACATGAAATGATGCAGTAAGACATGATCCAACACAACACCAATGGGTGAAGAAGAATGCTGAACCATAGAACAAGTTTTATGCGCAGAACGAAAAAGAGATATTCAAGCAAGCCAGACAAGAATTCTTGAAGCCAAACATTGCATCTACATCAATTGCATAACATACCCAGGACAAACCAACGTATGATATGCCTTCATCACTGGATCATACAAATGAAGCACAACCCCTAGGACAAGTAAGTACCATAAAGGATTTTTTTCAAACCTGTGTTAAGATATTAAATGACCAATCATCCATTAAAATTTTGCAAAATATGCTAGAAAGATGTAACTCAAAGGTAGGGGGGAAATTAGAACATAAAACATTCAGTCACCTGCATACAAGAAGGAGGACAAGTAGGGAATTTAGATTAAATGCTAACATCGAATATTTCGATATGGGGGATATCATACTAGATTTAGGATATGAAGTGAATGTGTTACCCAAGAAGACATGACAATGTATGGGAGAACCCACATTAGGATATTCAATTGTTCAACTGAAAATAGAAAATAAACATAGAGTTCTACCAATTGGAAGGCTAAAGGGTGTGACAATTGATCTAGATGGAGTGCACACTTAGGCAGACTTCGAAGTAATAAAAATAGTGGATGGCACACCACCTTATCCAACACTGCTTGGACTCGATTTGGAATTCAACAATCATTCCATAATTAATTTGAAGATGAGGAAGATGACATTCGAGTAAGGAGAATACAGAGTCATTGTGCCATTAGATCCATCAGAAGGGGAAAGGTTTGTATAATCCACTTGCTTAGACCTAGAGGAAATTAACCAGCTATACAGAACCACTGCGAGAAAAGAAGACTATGTGAATCCAACTGCATATGGGGTACTTAGTTGGAGAAGTATCGTGTCATGTGTGTCAGACTTAGATACAGGGTTGGAAATTTGGCAACAAAGATTACATGAAGTCTCCACAAGAAGATGCGCAAGAATAGACTGCGCAGTACGATGGTAGGTACAGAGATAAGAGAACCTCATAGATTTCATGGGGTTAATGACTTATAATAATTCATAATAATATATGAATATGAAGTGTTACCAAATCATAGGCTCTTATCCCTGGACATAGCACTCAAGGAAACACCTGCAAGATGGTGGGGTGCGCAGAAAGAGACCATGAAAGACTAGTACCAATGCAAATGATTACTGCGCATTAGGTTTGGTTCAGAGTAGAAGGGCAAAACAATGCAGAGATATAATGGAAATGGGTCACCTTTGGAACACTTGAAGAAGTGAATAATATTATGAAATATGACACCACTAGAGGAATGGCCTCATCACTTTATTCATACACTAGAAGGAATCCCAAAAAAGTGGTATGTAGACCAGGAACTGCGCAGAGAAACTACAGAATGGACAATGATACAACATAAATTTACAGTCACTTTCTCATTTGAACATGAGAACCACAACATAGACTCAACACTCAAAAAATCAGAGGGGTTATATTCATTAAGGAACTAGAAGTGGAACTCATGACCGAATATCAACAATAAAATAGATAGACAGTGAAAGAGTTACAGTCATTCTACCATGTGCAGGAACAAGCACTAGATGAAGAAGACCCGCACAACATTCAAATAATAGAAGTTGAAGGAGAAAGAGAGGTGGAAGGCCCACCTCTCAAATCAGAAGTGTTTGCTTCATGGATCAAAGTGAATAAATTTAACATTGGGACAATTGAGAATCCCAAAATGGCTAGCATTAGAGACTACTGGGATGACCAAACAATAGAAAGCATAACAGAGTTACTGTACGAGTATAGTAACCTGTTCCCAACAACCTTTACATAAATGAAAGGCATATCCAGAGAGCTTGGAGAGATGAAGATACCTCTCATATCTGAGGCTAGATCAGTCAGACAATGACCATATAGACTGAACCCAATATATAAGTAGGAAGTAAAAGCATAAATTGATAGGATGTTGGAGGTCAAAATCATAGAACCAGTGGAGTATTCCAAATGGGTAAGCCCTATGGTAGTTCAGGAGAAGAAGTAGGGAGGGATAAGGATATGTGTCGGCCTGAGGAAGCTAAGTGATGTTTTCCTTCATGACCCTTTCCCCACCCCTTTCACAGATGAGGTATTAGAGAATGTAGGGGGACATAAAGCATACTCATTCACAGATGGATTCTCAGGTTACCATCAAATCAAGATAGCACCAGAAAATAGGTACAATACTACTTTTTCCAAAAAATGGGGATCTTACCAATACACAGTCATGCCTTTTGGGCTGAAGAATGCACCAGCTATATTCTCAAGAGTAGTCATAACTTCTTTTAAAGAATTCATCCATCATTTTTTAGAAGTATACCTGGATGATTGGACAATATATAGTATGTTGAAGGACCATGTAGAGGTGTTAAGGTTGATGTTAGAAATATGTAGGCAATGTCAACTATCTCTAAATATCAAGAAGTGCATCTTTGGAACACCGTTTGGGATAATATTGGGCCATATAGTATGAAAACAAGGCTTGCTAGTAGATCTTGCCAATATTGCAGTGATTGTGAATCTACCACCACCAAAATCAGTACATCATTTGAGAGTAACATTGGGACACACAGGCTACTATAGGAAATTCATAAAAGGGTATGCACAGATCATTGCACCAATGGAGAAACTGTTGAGGAAAGATAGCAAGTTTCAATGGAATGAGGACTGTCAGCGAGGATTGGAAACTATAAAAGAAAATATGGTAACAACACCAATACTAGTATTCCCAAATTGGGAAAAGACATTTCATGTGCATGTAGATGCATCAACTATAGCACTCAGAGTTATTCTGGCGTAGTCAAGAATAGGGGAATTGGACCATCCTATAGCATTTGCTAGCAGAAAATTGTCGGATTTAGAGTCGAATTACAATACCACAGAAAGAGAAGGACTAGCTATGGTTTATGCACTCCATAAGTTTAGACATTACTTACTGGAAAGAATTTCAAGATGTTTACAGATCATTCAACCCTCAAATACCTAGTCAATAAGCTAGTGTTGGGGGGGGAGGATTTGTAGATGGTTATTATTGTTACAGGAATTTGACTTTGAAGTAATAGTCAATCCAGGGAAGTTGAATGCAAGACCTCATCACCTATCAAGGATCACTAATGGAGAGGAACCTACGAACTTAGAGGACAACTTCCCTGATGCACAATTATTTTTAGTCCAAGTAGCTGATGAATATTTTGCTGACATCATTCAATACTTGAGTATAGGGACCATGCCACTAGAATTCAACACTGTGTAGAAGAAAAATATGGTAGTCCAAGCTGTAGACTATAAATTTATTGCAGGAAACTTATATAAGATGGGTGCAGATAAAATCTTGAGAAGATGCGTACTAGAACATGAAAGACCTAGGATTTTAGCAGAATCCCATGAGGGAATAGCAAGAGGACATTATGCATGCAAATCTATTTCGCAAAAGGTATTGCACACAAGACTATGGTGGCCAACCGTTCACATAGATGCAAAGGACTACTGCCAGATATGTGACGTATGTCAAAGGGTTGGTAAACCTAATAGACAAGAGGAGATGCCCCTAAGACGACAAGTAACCTTGCAGGTATTTGACAAATGGCCAATAGACTTCGTGGGACCAATTAACCCACCAACAAAGAGGTCAAGAGCAAGGTACATCATTACTACGACATAGTATCTAACAATATGGGCAGAAGTAGCACCAATAAAATATTGCAGCGCAGAGATATCAACGCACTTCCTATTTGAGTAAGTGATCAATTGATTTGGATGCCCAAGGATTCTGATGAGTGACCAAGGCACTCACTTAATTAAAAGTGCTATTAGGGATATGAAAAAAGAGTTTGAAGTCTATCATCAAAAGAGTACACCATGTCACCCTCAAGCAAATGGAACAGTGGAAGCCTTTATCCTAGAGAATGCACTGACAAAGATTTGTAATGTCAACAGGGACAATTGTGACTTGAAGATACCAGTCGTACTATGGGCATACATGAATACATGTAAAAATTTGACAAGACAAACACCATTCAAGATGGTATATGGACAAGAAGCAGTGGTGCCATTAGAGTTTTTGGTAGCTAGCCTGTGAGTAGTAACAATCACCAACATGACAGAACATAGAGCAATTCAAGAAAGGCTAAGTCAACTGCTGGAGATGGAAGAAGATAGAATCCTAGCAGGATTTCACCAAGAGGTACAGAAATAAAGGGACAATATTGGCATGAAAAACATATAAAAAGGATGAATTTCAAAGAAGGAGACCTAGTCTTGGTGTATGATAGTAAATTTCTTCATCACCCAGGAAAATTCAGAGTCTATTGGTTAGGTCCATATGAAGTGAAAACTTTCATAGATGTGGGAGATGTATAGTTGAAGGATTTAAGAGGTACATAACTTAGAGGACAATCGACCTCCTTACACTTAGGAAGTTACTGCGCAGTAAAATAATAATAATAATAATAATAAAGAGAGTTAGCACGATGAAAAGGGAGTTAGTGCAACGAAAAGAGAAAAGTTTGTGCGCAACAAAAAACTGACACATTGTGCACCAAGGAAGGGTGAGATATCACAAAGCTGTCACGCACTCAAAAATATCACCGCACTGGAAGAAGGACCAACAATCAGAAAAAAGACGACAATTGGAAAAATGGCAATTACGACAAAAAGACGCCAATTGGGGACCTCTATAAAATTGAATGTCAAGTACTTTTGAAGCAACTTCGCATTAATCGTGCCAACTAGAGGCATCGATCAAATTGAATGATAAGAACTATCGAAATGACTTCGCATGAATCGCGCCAACTGGCGGCGTCGAGGAAATTGAATGTCATGAATGCGAGAAGCGCCATTTCATTTAAACCACAGCTCAGGTAGCTTCTCCGAGAAGCTTCACAACACTTTCTATATAAGGAAGGCACACAGGCAACATAACACTTATTGTGAAATTGTGAAATCACAGAGCAATAGAGTATACAGAGCGAAGAGCGATTTAGCAAGAGATACGCAGCGAAACAACTCGACATAAATCAACCTTAACCACCACGGTACCACCCAAGTTCGGTGCACTGAGCCATGCCTGTAGGAAACCTCAAATCCATCATAGAGCACCACAAAAACCATAGGGAATGGAACAGGAACCCACAAAGAATGAGGAATTCGTGAACTTGGATGACATTCCCTCACCTCACATGGAACCAAGGAGCCCCACACTCATGGTGGAGGAATCCCAACCAACAACAACGGTTGGCATGGACATAGACAGGAAAGAAAATAGATAGGGCTAGTAGGCTGAGGATGCTGGTAATCCATCATGCCTTGAACACGTGGAAGGGGCCCAGAGGGTAAATAGGACAACCCCAAAACATACAGAAGCGGTCGCGCCAGGAAAATCACACACAATGGAGCCTGAGAAGTAGCGGGAGGTGCTAGTAGAAGATGTTACCGACCGATTAGAATCTTATGCCGATGAAGGAATCGTGGAGTCTGGAACCTCAATCCATCCACCACAACAGAAGGTAAGACAACCCATGGCAAGGTCACCATGTAGACAGGCTGCAACAACCATAGTCCTATTGTGCATTCCTCAAGGGGTGCAAGCCACGCCCAACCTTCTGGGGTGTGTAGAAAGAATGCACTACTTAGACCATGATGTGGCCAATGTAGACAAGTTCCTAGAGTTTGCAAGGCAAGTTTACCTGGACATTGTAGGAACAGGGCCCTTCGGGGATCCCATTTTACAACCAAAGCAGTGGGTAGCTGAATTGACCAACACCAAAATTCTAAACCTGTTGGATATTCCACATTTTGGAAGGGGCTGGGACATAAACAATTGCGTCAAGAAATTGATGACAATCACCCAAGAAGGCTACCTATGGTTGGAAGAGCTCATCCCTATAAAATTGGATCTCATTTCTTTTATCACCGACCTGCCATCTCGGGGGGATAATCTAGCATAGTATCTTGACAACAAGAAAAAGGAGAAGGAACTGGCGGAGGAGATGAAAAATACTTATGGCATAGAGAGAGGGTCTCACAGAATCATTATCAAGCGTATTAGTGACCTAGGAACAAGGCTGGACACCAAACTGATGGCTTGTAAGATACTTAGAAAGTGTCGCAAAGAGGAAGTCCTTGCTAGGTTCATCGCGGCTACAACACAGTGCGTAGAGGGCAATATGATCAGCTAGGCCCCGTACTTGCTAAACCTATTCCTTGATGACTGCAAAGACACATAGGATCTCGGAACATAATTTCACTATTCTTGGCTACTAATCATAACTGGCTTGATCGGATGGAGGGAGCCACAATACACCTGTTTTTGTGAGCGGACCAGTCGGTGCCGCACAACATGGTATACATCGTTGGGGAGCACGTCGAACCCCAAAATCAAAAGTACCAATGCAAGCACATTCACATGGTACTATAACAAGCTCCAAGAGAGCATTGCTAACAATTAGATAATTACTCCAGAAGTGGTTGCGCAATACCAAGACATAGCCAATTTTAAAGAAACTAGGCACACAATATGGATACAAGCGAGAAGAGATACTAAGAAGGAATGGTTTCAGCTCAGATACTGCGTCAAAGAAGAAGATGCAAAGATGGAAATCAGGGATTGGAAAGAGAACTGGAGAATTCCAGTCATCACTCAAGAGATGCCTGAAGGCACAAAGACTGATGCAAGGTAGGATCAGACACCTGCCGAGGATAAAGTTGCACCGAAGAACCTAAATCCAAGTTAGAAGTCGACAAAACAAAAGAAGGGGGGTGTGCCAAAGAAATGTACCCAGGCTGGACAAAAGGACACTACCCCAACACCAAAATAAATGAAAAAAAGGGGTTGCGACAGCAAAAGGAACCTCATTGATTGCCACCCCATAGGAATAAGGCTAGAACAAGAGGCCCATCATCCACACTGGGGGTGCACAAAAAAAGGCCAAGGCACTCAAGTAACCACCAAAATATACAATCACTGAGGATGTTGCCGACCTCGTGGCCGAGAGAGTCCAGGACCGTGGAGCTGAGGAGTTGGAAGATTCCCAACACCAAAGAGGCCACATACAGGACGAGTTGGATGACATAAAGAATCTCCTCAAGCAGATCAGAGGCACACCAAGGACAGACATGGGAACAGATTCATTCCCCACAAAATTAGAAGTGGACGCCAGGACTGCGTCGAGCGAGCACGATACAATCCATACCATAACACAGGTGAGACTGACCTTCCATATTACACCCAACATGATGCACATGGATGAGATCGTTGCCTAGACACCCATGAAAGAGCTGGAACAAATACAATTGGTAATGCAAGGAATACCAACCAAGGCATTGTACAAATTATAAGTCAGTTTCGTGCAGAAGGTGCAGTCGCACGCATGAACAAAAGAAGAAAACAAAGGATAGAAAAGAGGAGTTGGGATTAGTGCTCGAGTAGGTCAAGCTCGAGACCAAAGACGAGAAGGATCACACATATAGGCTTGACAAGGGAGTGGCTGAAGCCTATAACATGATCTCGAATAGAGCACAAATAGTAGAGCCCACTACAATGCATAAGATCGATCATATTGTGCAAACAATTGATCAATACAGGCAGGAGATTGAAACTCTTTGGGAACAACTCATTCCTACAACTCCCTCGGAGGTGACGGAATAAAGGAAGAAGGAAGTTGTAGGAAAGATGGAGGAAATAGAACGACAAGTAAGCACAGTTGTGGACTTGTTTGAGAGGGCGACATAGTTATGGACAATGCTAGAAGAGGATGAACGGGTCCAACACTGGGACCGGGAAGAGGAGAAGATAAGCACAACTATCAAGGACCTCAAGTAGAGGAAGAAAACAATTAAGATCACTGAGTGCCTCAAAGGATTGCAGGAAATGAAGAAGCTACAAGAAGAGCTGGGAGCTACGCAGGTGAAAAAGAAGGACCGACAAGCTCAAATGGAACCTCTCCAAGAGTTAGCTACAGAGGTTATTGCGCAAAAAAAGGAGGCAAAGAAGAACATCTCAAAAACATAGGCAGAGTACGTAGAAATGATTGGAGAGGAGATCACAATGCAAGTGTTAGATTCGCTCAAAGAAAAGGCCGCGTAGGCTCAAACACAAGAAAGGGATCTGGTAGACAAGTTCCACACTCTAGCAAGAGTTATTGAGGAAGCGCGCAAAGTCTAGGTGGATCAGGACGAGCCACATGTCAATATCGGGGGCTTGTTGGACGAAGGTCCAGTTTTGGGAAAAGGCCATTTTTGGAGAGAAAAGCATGAAGTGAAAAGGAACACGTGCGAGGAAATCATGTGAGGCACGCATGTAAGGAAGACCTAACGAAATTAGGGTTATGGTTTTTGCAAAATATGGTAATGGATGATGAGCCAACAATATGTATAAATAGTACCGAGGAGGTATAGGAAACGGGATGCTCGACTGAAGAATGAAGAGAGAGATGAAGGTTGTAAACCTTGTAGAAGTTGTCTTATTTTTGTAAGTTGGTGAGTGAGATAAGAGTCGAGCAACTTGATCTCAAGGGTTAGATCGTAGGATGAGGAGCCTCATGTGATCTAGTCAGCCTCACGGGGATCGAAAATCCTATTGAGATTGTAGAAGCCAAAAATTTAAACGCGCCCAACATGAAATATTGTTGAGACATAATAAAAGAGCTTGAGAGACAAATCTTTGTGGATGTATCTCAAGAGGGGGTGAACCATGGTAGCACTTGTGTTATGTGACTGAATGTATGCATCTTCATTGTTGTTAATGATTAAATGCTATATGACTGAATATAGGAGCTAGTTAGATCTGATATTCCACATGCATGAGTAAGAACGAATGATTATTGAACATGTTACACTAAATAAATGGAGATTACAAGGTACAACTGCAGATCCCCACTCATTCCCAGACTAAAAACATCTAAGCATTGGAGCCACCCATAAAACTATCTTGGGTGAGACTGCACGGTGCACCCTGTGTACTACACTTCCTTCTAGTTTACCAGGAGGGCCGATAGTTTTAGAGGGATTTTGTTGGGAGCTTGTTAAGCCTAAACCTGGGTCAACTTATAACAGTAAGGTGAGATCAGAGTAGAAAAAGTAATAAAAAACCAACAAATGGTTAACCAACACCCATTGCAAGTTTAGCCTATGAAACAAATTCGTCTTTCATATAACCAACTTTGCTTCATTCAAGCCAAACCCTAGCCATCGAAGTATGTTGCGCAAGATTGCATACTGAGCGTGAAGGTTTTTTTGTTTTGAGCATTCTAAAATTTACTACTGCAAGGAAGACATCACACAACCATGAATCCACAGGGAAAGAAGAAATACAAGGGAGGAAGCGTTTATAGATATGAACCCAAAGGGCCTACTTTGGTGAACTCAGACCCTACATATAGGGTGTCCTTTGAGCAGGATGGATGTATGAGATTCTGTGAAAAATTTCAGGGGTATAGTGTGCAGATGACCAAACTATTTTCTCTCAATTTTAATGGTGTCAACACAACCATTGCAGTGGTTACTTTTCCAGTATCATAAGAAACCATAACAGCTGCTACAGATATCCCTATACATGGAGAGAATTGGTTTAAAGGTATTCCCTTAGATCCTTCGTTTTATATTGATTTTCTCAAACCTAAATACAAAAAACAGAAAATTGGTGCCACCATCTCTAGGGACTATGTTTTGGAACCTTATGAGAAGATTTTGAGGGTAATCCAAAAATACTTTACTTGTGAGGGTAGGTTTGATAGGGTTTATCAATACCACATAAGGCTCCTTATGCATTTCACAGGGAAAATCCCCCTAAACTTACCCTTATACCTATATAGAAGCATGGGAAAAATGGCAGACAGAGTCCAAGCCAGGGTTGGCCAACTAAAGAGTAGCATGTTCCACTTTTCCTTGGTGAATCTATTGGTGGTTGAAGAGATTAGAAAGTTAAACATGGATTGAGATTCCTTATTGACCTCAACAAACATTTCCCTGGATCCTAAAGGAGATACCCCCTTGTCTGCTGAGAAATCAACATCTAATAGTTCAGGGGTGAAAGGAGGAGGTGCTGCTGAAAGAGGAAAAGGAAAAGAGCTTGAGAATCCATCACCCAGTATTGAAGAAAAGAAGAAAACTACAATTCACCGATGAACCCAAGGAGACATAGGCTTCCAGTAAACCACTCACCGGGTCATCTACTAGGAGGTTTCCCATACCCACAGTTTAGACAGAGTTTGTTGAAGTGGCAGCTCAAGATATGGATGAGGAGAAAGTGAAATAAGGGGAGAAAGATTCATATGTCAAAGATATGCAGCATCAACTCGAGAAAGATCAACATATTACAGCCCAGCTCTACCAGGAGAACAGAGAATTGAAAAGGAAACTAATAGAGAAGACTCCTAAAGAAAAAACACCATAGAGAAAATCAAGTCCTTTGCAAGAAATGTCAAAGGGAAGGAAGATCAGAAAAGGTCCTGAGACTACAGTTGCAGCCAAATCCACATTACCTCTAACAAGGTCCTCAACCAGGAAGAGTAGTCCAGACATATAGGGCAAGCAAGCAACACGTCATAAATCTCCTACTTCACCCACAGAAGGAGAAATAACATAAGATGGTTGAATAAGCCACTAAGAGAAGCTCAAGATGAAATCATTAAGCTCAGGAAAGAAAGGAGGTTATCATATGACAGAGCCATGAGACATTTTAAAGAATGCATGCCAACTAGATAAAATGCTTGTGAAACCCTTTTTAATGCTCAATCAAAGTTGAGGAGGAATGAAGGCTTGTTCAGGCAGGTAGGGGATTTAAAGAGACAAAAACTATCATTGAGAAAAGAAAACATGGCTTTAAGATTACAAGTGAAATTGGATGAAGAAGGTAAGGACAAGCTAAATCTCCTTGCTGAAGTTGTAGAAATATGAGTGAGGAAGCCCTATTTTTATCCTTTTTGGGTATGGAACCATGTCAAAGTTTTTCTTACGTCATAAAAGCCACGGAGATATATATTTGATGTTGATGAAGGGTTGTTTCACCAAGGTGAATATTTTTTGTGTAGAGTCTACTGTCTTAATCAAGAAATAATCATACACAACACTTGTGTAGAGAATATTCGCTACACAAATGTTGTAAGCTCACCTGATAAAAAAGGAAGATATATGATGAAAGGCATACAAGTTTTGAGGTAGAGGAATGGTTCCCAACCATTTTTTGCCACCTGGATATGCACGAGAAACCACATAATGGACATTTTCTATTCAAAGTCGCTACACAAATGTTATAGCCAACACTTGTGCAACAATAACCAGAATTCGCTGCGCAATGGTGATAGAGTTGTCGAACAATGCACCTGATGACTCAAGGCACTCCTTAGATGGAACTGATGACTCATCACAACCACATGGTCGAATTTTTCTCAAGATCTACGATTGTAAATGATATCTTGGCTATGTTATGATTGGCAAAATCAAATTTTCTATTTTTAGTAAAT
The DNA here is from genome assembly GCA_010110895.2 of Picea sitchensis. Taxonomy (NCBI): domain Eukaryota; kingdom Viridiplantae; phylum Streptophyta; class Pinopsida; order Pinales; family Pinaceae; genus Picea; species Picea sitchensis. The sequence goes on from SNQJ01S0015174.1 coordinate 304,575, forward strand.
CTTGTAGAATTTGTTGTTCTCTTTGAAAGAAACTAGATCCATGGTTCTAGGATGTAGTAGTTCGACCCCTAGCAGCTAAGTGGGGCATTAGTTTTCTATATATGTTGATTATTTTGATGTAAAGAAGGGGGGGAGTTGGTAGAAGTATAGACATTTTGATCTTCATTGTAATTTTCTGAATCTAATAGAAATACAAATGCAGAAGTCCTAAACTATTATGAAAAAGATTCTAATGGTGGTGATCTGAAGATTGTTCTCTTATATTTGTATGTATTTCTTGTGCACTTACTTCATCTTCAATTTTCTTCTGTTTAAATTGAATAATTAAGGTTCTAGAATTTATCAAATGGGCTCTAGATTTAAGTGATTTAAACATTGTTTATCTTCTTAACTAAGGTCAGAATTCATCTTTCATGGTGCTATGCTTTTGTTATCTTTTCATGTTCCTTTTTCACCCTACATAATCAAACTAAAAACTGGAATTTCACCACCTTATTTAGCCTTTGTTCCTTTGGGATTTCTACCTACCAGCCATTGTTTTCTTTTGTTTTTAGGGGTTGACTCCATATCCCTAGAGATACTACACCTCCTTGCCAACAAACCTTGAAAAAACTACCTCAATCATCTAAACCTGGCCATCGGCTCAAAATCAATCTATCTATCAGAGATCAAGTCTCAGAGAGATCCCTCTCTAGATTGGAAGGGCTAGTTTCCACTCTTAAAGTTGGTTTGTAGGTTACCTTTGTAGATTGTTTCTTTAACCCAACAATTTACTCAGTGATAACATTTTGTCGTCGTTGTCGGGGACGAAATTGAAAATTTTCCCTAGGAAAGAACGACTAAAAATATTTATATTTGATTCTTGAGGGTAAAAATGAATCATATAGATTTATTGGCTGAACTATTTTTACCCTAGTGACTTCATTTAATAATATCAGTAGTATAATTTTTTTTAAAAGAAAAAAAGAAATCCCGGCTCCCAAGAGAATTTAGACTAGATGGAATCCTGATCCAACACCTATAGCATCTGTGTCTGATCCTGAGAAAATATTACACAAAAGAAAAGAAAAGACAAGCAACTCATTTTCTTTCCTGGACAAAAATCTATCTTTGCCCAAAGGCAGATAAATAACATTGATGACCTTGACTTTGATTTTAAATTTGCACAAACCTTGTTCAGATCTAGATCATAATCTAATTTGAATGAAATCATATTTGATGAGAAAAAATTCCAAACTTTGATCTCAACTACCCCCATTCAAACTGCTACAATTTCCACTCAGACCATTCAGCCAGTTCAAAATCCTCCTGGAGCCATGGAAGCCATGTTTTCTCCTCTTCCCTTGCCTTCCCAATTACACGATTTGCCTCAGAATTATGCGCAAAGGATTAAATCATATGATGCTTAAGAAAATGCTTCATGTAATATCCCAAGGACGTTCCCCAGTTATATTTTGAATTGTAATCATGTTTATGAATTGCAATCATGTTTTGTAGGCTGGTGAGCCGAGTGTTGATAAGTTGGTGGGTTTATGTGTTTATTAGGTCGGAGAGCCTAAGTGTTAAAGGCTAGGAGCCTGTTTTTTTGTATATGTAATTATGAAGAACATTAATAAAGATTAAACATCGTTGCGTGCATACCAACCATGAAGAAAGAGTGATGGGGGACTAAGCTTCCACAGGGTGGGTAAGGGAAAAGGGGCTGAAAGGTTGGAAAGAGGGGATAAGCTTAGGGGCTCAAGTCCTTGAGAATAATAATTCATTATTATTCCAAAGTTGTGTGAAAGACATGTTTTAATCCTAATTCCTGGGAAGGGCAATGTGTGCCAAAGGGAAAGAATGCAGCTCCAAGTAGAAAAGTGTCAACCTGGGCGCATGCAGTTAAAAGATGAAGCATCAGCTAAGTTGGGGGCTCGTTCTGTCAGTTTCTCGATCGTCCATCTGAAACTGTAAGACCTCTGTGATCGACATCTGCATTTTTCTTGCCTCACACCTTGAAACCAGTGAGAAAAACCCGTGGAATGATCCTTCGACTGAACCTGTTTTTCCTCTGCGTGGAACCTCATCATAACCACACATTCCTAAAAACTAGAATCATGAAGCCGACCGATGTATTCCCGTGAATTCCGCCTGGTATCTATGTTTGGCCTCCATCATCGACCTCTGCATAATTTTCTTGTCACGCCTCCATTCTTTCTATTTTTCTTCTTCTTTCTCAATTTCTCTCTGCAAATGTGTGTAGTATTTTCTAGCTAGATCTATTCTATGCAGGTTCAACACATTTACATGGTATTCAATCCGGGGGATTTCTAAGAAAAAGATACACTAAATGTTTTTGTAGGTACTGAAGATTGAAGACAACAAAAAGATGGATTATTCGCCAGAAATACTTCTCATGCCTCATAACTATTTGGAATGGAAGCCAAAAATTCTGCTTATGCTCATATGCAGAGGCTTGTACCAAATAACTATGGAAATGGAAGTAGAGCCTGATTCTGTCGATGAGAAAAATGACTTTCTCAATAGACAAGATATGGCCATAGGATGTATCCTCTATTTTATTTCTCCTGAAATTCTCCATCAAGTATATGATGACTCACAAGAATTCACTCCAAATGATTTATGGAGAAGATTGGAGGTTTTATTTTGGAATAAGGAAGAATGCATGCAAAATGTTGACAAGATAGAGAATGTAGAAAAGCCATTGGAAGATAAATCATCTCAGTTTGAAGAGCCTTCTACACAAGTATCTACAAAAATTTGTATTCCATTAATTGAAGATGATGTCTACTCAATTTCATATTTTTTTTCTAAAATTCATGTGGAAGATATATGACATGCATCTCAGGATTCACATGTAGATACTTTTCCATGCACAATCCATGCATCTCATGAGACAAAAAGAGAGTCGCGAAAATTAGACTCCCTTCTGATATTTTATGAGCACTATTTGCAGAAAAAAATTGGATATTTGAATTCCTCTCGTAAAAATATCCAATTTCAAAAAACAAATCGTCCGAAATGAAGTCCGGAAAGTGAAGTTATGATTGTTTTAAAATCAACAAAATTTTAGCATTTTCTGGAAACGACCGCACGGTTTTCAAAATTTCATCCAAAATTTATTTGGATATTTTTCATTACAAGAAGATAAAGTGGATATGTTTGGACATCTCAATGGTGCATATGCTTCATCATATCCATGCAGACATCTACATATTCAACAAAATCTTCAACGAACACAAACTTGCACAGTTGCGAGGTCTTCTTGGAGTGAAGGACAGGGTTGCTTAGCAACTGTTTTTTGTTCCTTCTTATTTTTTATTTTATGCATTGTAATTTGAGGGGGGATTTTGTTCCCATGAGGTTTTCCCTCTTTCCTCATTTAGTTCAGTGTATCTTTTGTATTTGGATACCTAACATGGCCTTGTTGCCAGGACCCATTCTTTATTTTCACCATAGTGATGTTCAAGGGGGTGTTGGAGTTAATTCACACACACCTAGGATTTATTTTTCCTAAGATTTTTCCTTGTTCATTAGTTATAATTAGTAATTATATAGTATCCTATATTTTAGGGGAGAATATTCCACCTAGAG
>SNQJ01S0015174.1:308178-334367 GCA_010110895.2 Picea sitchensis
AGTTTAAAAGATAAGTATTAATTCTATACTTAATTTATATGTGATGCATGTCTGTGTCTTGAAATGTTTTCATGTATTCTGCTGCATGTATGGATTGTTGTTAATTATATTTAAGTCTGTATGATGGAAGTAACTCTATGTTAAATTTTTTAGTTTGATTTAATGCATGCTATATATATATGTATGAGAATGTTCCATGTAGTAGTGTTTCTTGGTAGTGGGGTTGATAGCCATGGACATTACACTTCAGCTCGAAAAAACTTAGATTGGTTTAATGATTTTGTTGACCTAGAGGAGGTAGATCATGAGGATGCAAAAGTAATAGTGTTTTCACAAAGTCTTTCAGAAGAAGTTAGAAAATGGTTCAAAGCTCTTCCTGCAGCAAGCATCCCTACTTTTGCAGCCTTTGAAACACTTTTCCTTGCAAGGTGGGGTGACAAGAAGAATCCTCTTCAGTTGCTAACTCAGTAAAATAACATAAAGAGATCACCTAATGCAACAGTACAAGAGTTTTCAACCAGATTTATGAAAGTTTACAATTCAATTCCTACTGAAGTAAAACCCCCTCTTAGAGCTGCCCAACTTCGATATGCTAATTCTTTTGACATTGACTTTGACTTGTTGTTGAGAGAAAGGAGATCCAATACACTAGATGACATAATGAGTGATGCAATTGGAGTGGAGGTAAATCTAGTGGCCTTATGGAAGATCAAACATAATCCTGACAGAGATATGAAAAATGTCTAAGGAGAAGAACAACCCTCAACTTCTCAGTCATCAGATGAGAAATTTGATTTGATGATGAGGACTATGGAAAGGTTTATGGAAATAATTTCCTTGGATAATAAGCTTGCCACCAGAGATCAAACAGATTTTCAACCCAGGAATCAAAATTTTAGAAGAGCTCCAGTTCCACAGATTAGGAAAAGAGACCAGAGAAATCAAGGTGATCAACAAATAAAACCTCCTTTCTAAAACAACTATGTAAATGAATATTTTGATCAAACAATTGAAGACAATATTCATTATTGTGATGATACCAAAACAAATTTGTTTTTAACTAAATAAGAACATGATCAGTTTATGGATGCAAATGATAAGTTTATGTAGGATAATGATGATATGTTGTCAATGGAAACATAGGAGTTTAAGAAGGGATATCAAAATGCTATTATGAAACTTCATAAAAAGTACAACCTCAGAATCAAAAAGGTTCCTGCAAACCCCCGAAAGGGAAATCCTATAAGAGAACTTCAGATCAATACACCTTCTTCAAGTCAACCTAAGAAAGACAATTCATCAAAGGATGCAATGCAGAAAGGAAAATTCAAAGAAGAACCCCCAAAGAAGATAACTGAGGCAAGAAATGATGCAGTCATCAAATAGGTAGAAAAAGCCCCATCTCCTTTTAATTTTGAAAGTGAAATGGTTAAAATCAAAAATTCAGTTCCATTCAATGAGATTATTAAAAATGGTGAATATAGAAATCAGATCATTAAGATGCTCAAAATGGAAGAAGCTTCTGACACCTTGAATGTGCAAGATGATCACCCTGCTATCTTTTTTGGCACACGTGTGGAGGAGAATGGTGATGTTGATGATGTCCCTCCTTTCTATGTTAGCCTTAAAATTCATGACATGACCTTACATAATGCCATGTTAGATTAAGGAGCGTCCCATAATCTCATGCCCATGGTAGTCATGGATGAGCTGGGTCTAGATATTAAAAGGCCTTACAAAGATCTTTTCTCCTTTGACTCAAGGAAGATGAAATTATTGGGTTTAATCAAAGATCAGGTTGTATCATTTTCCCAAATTCCATCAAAAAATATGATCATGGATGTGGTTGTTGCTGACATCCCTCCTAAACTTGGCATGTTGTTAACTAGATCTTGGGCTGCAAAGTTGAAGGGAACCTTGCAAATGGATATGTCATATGATACTATCCCTATTTTTGGCCAAGAAAGGAGGTTGTACAAAGAAGTATTTATCAAGTACATGGTGAGTAGCAAAACCCAACCAGAGAACCATCCTATTTACTCTATAGATACTGAGGTTGGTTATTCTATTTTCTATAATGACTTGAGTTTTGAAGAGGAGGAGCCAAAAATTGTTATGACAATCAAAGAAAAATATGATCATCAAACAAAGGAAATTACAAAACAAAAAAACAATGAAGATGATGAGATGTGGAATATGAACTTTGATGGAGCTGCTAGCAGAGAAGGAGCAGGAGCTGGTGTGTGGATTATCCCTCCCAAAACAGGTACAAAACTTTGTTCTTACAAATTTGCTTTTGATTGCACCAACAACATGGATGAATATGAGGCATTGATTTTTGGATTAAAGACTTTGAAAGAATTGGGTGTTAGGATGATAGATATACATGGGGATTCCGAGATTTTCATAAATCAGGTAAAGGGTATATATCAGTCAAAGCATCATAGATTGATGGAATATAGGAATATAGTACTTGATTGTCTTGAATAGTTTTCATAATACAAGTTATCAGAGATTCCTAGGGGGGGAATCTAATTTTTGATGCTTTAGCCACTTCAGGATCTGTTTTCAAAATTCCAAATTTTCCCAACAAAAAGTATGAAATTTAAGTCAAGCATAGGCCAATAGTACCTGAATACATTAAATATTGGCAAATATTTGAAGATGACAAACATGTAGAAAGATTCCTTTAGATGAGTGATGAATTTTCTAATTCAAATATTGATGATGAGTGATGTTGTAAAGAGGAAGAAGATGCAGATGTGTTCACAAATGATGATTGTTTTCAAAATCAAATTGCTGGTAGAGATATAGTGCAGCTCAAAAATAACATTATTCCCAAAGACTTAGTCCCATTGGAAAAGATTTTTGACAACAACGATGTAGCCAAAAATCCTAAACTCACTGCAAATTATGAGGACATAGAAGATTGCAACATTGGGACTCAAAAAGATCCCAAGATAATCAAACTGTCCAAAATTGGTGAGATCAGGTTGTGTGTATAATTTCATAATCTAAATAGGGTGTCTCTCAAAGACAATTATCCACTTCCTAATATGGATTACATTCTGCAAAAGGTGGTTGGATATCAGAAGATATCAATGCTTGATGGTTTCTCTGGATACAACCAAATCACGGTGCATCATGATGACCAAGAGAAGATAACTTTTACAACACCTTGGGGCACTTTCATGTATGCAAAAATGAATTTTTGGATGATGAATGTAGGGGAAACCTTCCAAAGGGCCATGGACATAGCCTTTTCTGATGAGAAAGATAATTTTATTTTTATTTACTTAGATGATATTCACTGTATTTTCAGATTTTGATGATGAACATCTTAAACATCTAAGAAGGGTTTTTCATAAATGTAGGAGGTTTGGAATCTCATTGAATCCCAAAAAGTCAAATTTTGGAATGCAAGAAGGAAAATTACTTGGACACATCATTTCAAAGGAAGGGATGAAAATAGACCCCAACAAAGTGGAAACAATTCTGAAGATTGGCACACCCAGGAGCAAGAAGGAGGTACAATATTTCCTAGTAAGAGTAAATGTTTTGCGAAGGTTAATCCCTAACTTGGATGAAATCATAAAGTATATCACAAACATGCTCAGGAAAGGAAATGAGATAAAATTGACTCTTGAATCTAGGAAGTCTTTTGAAGATATTAAAGTGGCACTGACCAAAGCTCCAATGTTGGCCAATCCAAATTTTACAAAAGACTTTATTTTGTTTCCTTTTGCTTTAGAACACACCATCGTTGGTGTTTTGTTGCAAAAATATGAACAAAAATTTGAAATGACCATAGCCTATTATAATAGTACTTTGAGAGACTCCCCAATGAGGTATGATATCATGGAAAAGAAGGCATATGATTTGGTGAAGGCCCTCAAAGAATTCATAACTTATATCTTGCATTCCCATATCATTGCTTATGTGCCTAGCAATTTTGTGAAAGACATTTTGACTCAGCCTGATCTCGAAGGTAGAAAGGGAAAATGGAGAGCTGTGTTGTTGGAGTATGACCTCGAGATCAAACCTACAAGGATGATTAAAGGTCAGAATCTTGCAAAGCTGATGGCACAGTCCAATTGTGATGTGTTGAGAATCAATTTCATTGTTGACCCAGAAGAAGAAGAAGAGACATTCCCACAAGTATATAAAAAATTTCTTGATTCTCCTTGGTATGCTGATATTATTTATATATTAAGAAATTTACAAGCTCCTCCTAAATTAAGAAAAACCAAATCCATATTTTTGAAGTTGAAAGCAACAAAATTTTGCATTCTAGACCATTCTCTGTATTGGAAAGATCCAGGTGGGATCTTGCTGAATTGTTTGTTGGAGGAAGAAGTGAAAAAATATATCAAAGAGTTTCACAAAGGTGACTATGGAGGGCACAATTATTGGAATATCACTGTGCATAAAATAATGAGGGCATGATTCTATTGGACTAGTATATTTACTGATGTGTACAAGGAAGTTTCAAGTTGTCATGAATGCATAATTTTGGATAAAAAAAGAAAGTTGCAACACTTACCTTTGAAACCTGTCTATGTTGAAGCACCATTCAGGCAATGGGGCCTTGATTTTATAGGAGATATCTATACACCATCCTCATATCAACATAGGTGGATAATGATAGCCACAAAATACTTTACCAAATGGATTGAAGAAATCCCCACAAGGCAAGTTGTTGATACTGCTATCATTCAATTTTTAAAAAGAAATATTTTGTCTAGATTTGGTTGTCTAGTCAAGATCATTACTAGCAATGCAACATCATTTAATTCCAATAGAATGGAAAAATTTTGTAGTGACTATAATATAACTCTTGGCCATTACACAACTTATTACCCACAGGGTATGGGTTGGCTAAGTCATCCAACAAAATCTTGACCAGAATTATTAAGAAGCTTTTGCAGGAAAATAAGAAATCTTGGCACAAAAATCTTATCTATGCACTATGTGCTGATAGGATCACCACCAAAAGGTCTATTGCTACATCACCTTTTCATATTGTAAATGGTACAGGGGAAGTTTTTCCTACCTCATTAGGACTGTCAGTGATGAGACTGTTGCAAAAACAAGAAGTTGAACCAAATGATGCTCAAAGGAGGATAAACCAATTAATCCATGTGCAACAAATGAGAGAACCAATCTTCAACAATTCACAACTGCACTAAGAAAAAATGAAAAGAGCGTTTGTTACACATTATTTTGGTCACTATGATGATGACTTTACAAGCATGTAATCAGGCCCTCAAAATCATCTTTTGCCTGAGAAAAGTGATTTCTTTCCTCCCCTGCAAGACTACTTTTTAGAAGGATGCCGCAGGCTACCCATAGTGTACAGTGTGGAATCCATGATTTCCGTAGGCTCCTCTATAACTATCCTACGGGATTTCTGCAGGCTGCTATATAAGCAGGGTGCAACGGTGTTTGAAAGCCAAAAGAGGAAAGAGGTTCAAGAAGTTTCTAGAAGGGGAATCTTCTGGAATGTGACATGGCGTCCATATGGTTATGATCCTACTGACTTCTCTGATTTGGTGGGATCATCCTCATCCTTTTAACCACTTTAGATTCTCCTATATAATAATGGGTTTCTCATGGAAAAGGTTAAGCACAATTAAGAAAAGTTGAGAAAAGGATTGTTGGAAGAATATGCTGGAGATTGTGTGAAGAATATTATTTCAGTTGATGCTTGAGGTATGCATTCAATCATCAAGCTTTTGAAGATCATCTTCATGAAAATCTTGGAACAAGTATATGTGTGTGTTGGAACGAAGGACCACTAAAAGGGAACTTGCGACATCAAGGCATTTCAGTTGTATCTTCCACTTTTATTCAATATAATACAGTGGTATGTTTCTTTCCCATAAAATCATTCTCATTTTATTACATGACTCCTTGATCACATGTTTAAGTTTTCATTGAATCTATCATAGTTTCTTTCACTTTGGTTGGTTTGTGTCATTGCAGATCTGGTTTCACAAGAGCACCAGAGCAAAGCGGGAACAACAAAGATATAAGGAAGCGATCTCAAAGGTAAGTCATCAATTCCCTCTTTGACACTTAGCTCAATGATTGTAACTTAGGGAAAGCATCATGTCCTATCCTACTTTTTTCTAGATCCAGGTGGATATAGAGAGATTGTTTTATGTCCGCATTTACCGATTTATCCTATAACAGCCTTTGACAGGCATATTAAGGAAGATGATTTCAAGGTGGATGATTTGGTGTTGCAGTGGGATGCCAAGAATGAAGACAGAGGAAAGCATGGGAAGTTTTATCATCTTTGGTTGGGAACATTCAATATTATTTCATACCAAGGGAACAATGCTTATTGGTTGCAGGAGCTCAATGGAGATCTCATTGGTGGAGGACTTGTGAATGACAAGTTTCTCAAACACTATCTTGCTCAATTTTTTTTCAGTCTTTCCATTTTATTGTAAATAACGATTTTATTTTTCAGATGAAGCATTTGAAGTCAATAATAATCACAAAACTAAAGCCCGAAGTGAAGGCCCTAAGTGTATGCTGAGTTAGTCAAGTTGTGTCAAAAAAGTCTTATTAGAGAATTTGTTTGTCAGTTTAGAATATTTTGAGTCGAATAAAGTCCAATGGCCAAGCACTTGCTCTATTTTTATTTGCCACCTTACTGGGAGGATAACATCCCCATTGGAGCCAAATGTTAGCATTCGTATTTTCAGGGTAAATTTTAGAGTTTGTATAAATTTTGAAAAGTCATGCCATGGTCTTGATCAAGGCATTCCTAGATGAGTCATATTTAGTGTGTCAAGGTTTATGAGGTCAACAATTAAATAAAAAAGTGACTTGAATGTCAACAAGGGGTCTAGCCATAAGTTTGGTTAAAGGGTGTATTATATTTCTCATAAAACACCATCATAAAAATCAAAGAGTCAAGAGTTTAAAAGTCCATCATGTTCAAAGCTTTGTAATGGTCCACTTTTTCCTAAGTCTTGAATCATATAAAAAAGTGGGAAATTATGTGCTAAGGTCGAGTCATAGGTTAGGGTGAATGTCATGTCAAAAATTATTATGGTTCATCATCACCTCTCATGAGGTTAGAGAAGGGACAATCATGACACTCCATGTCATTGTACCATTGCAAGCTTCAAACATGTATGCGTTGCACAAGTTCATTGCACAAATTCCTAATTTACCTTGAAACGTCTTGTCACCTTTGATGAGCGCTTACCATTTCAAATTTCACACCTTATCCATTCAAGCATGTATGTTGGCCACCTTTTTGTCTTTCTGCATCGCCTTTACGACCTGTGCATATTCCATAGCCTATCCAACAAACTCCAAATCTCTCTGCTATACAAATTCCATTCGCTACACAAATCCTATGTGTTGTCATTTTCTACGCAAGCTTGTACTCTATTTTTTTATGAGAACTCTTCATTCATTTCAAAAATTGTCTAAGAGCCTTTCCTGGAGCCCATTGCAGGTTTAGCCTCTGAAAAAAATTCACCTTTCACATAACCAGCTTTGCTTCATTCGAGACAAACCCTAGCCATCCTAGTTTGTTGCGTAGGATTTCATACTGAACGTGAAGGTTTTTCTGCTTTGAGCAGTCTGAAATTTAATACTGTAAGGAATAAATCAAAGAACCATGACTCCACAGGGAAAGAATAAATAGAAGGGAGAAAACATTTTTATATATGAAACCCAACAGATGACTTTGGTGAACTCATACCCTGCATACAAGGTGTCCTTTGAGTAGGTTGGATGTATGAGATTCTGTGAAAAAGTTTAGGGGTATAGTGTGCAGCTGACCAAACAGTTTGCTCTGAATTTTACTGGTGTCAACACAACCATTGCAGGCTCGATTAATTTTCTAGTATCAGAAGAAACCATAGTAGTTGCTACAGAGATCCCTATATAGGGAGATAAGTGGTTTAAAGGTATGCCCTTAGATCCTTCATTTTATATTGATTTTTTCAAACCTAAATACAAAAAACAGAAAATTGGTGCCACCATCCCTAGGGAATATGTTTTGGAACCTTATGAGAATATTTTGAAGGTAATCCAGAATTTTTTTACTTGTGAGGGTAGGTTTGACAGGGTATATCAATACCACATAAGGCTCCTTATGCATTTCATAGGGAAAATCCCCCTAAACTTACCCTTGTACCTATATAGAAGCCTGGGAAAAATGGCAGACAGAGTCCAAGACAGGGCTGACCAACTAAAGAGTATCATGTTCCACTTTTCCTTGGTGAAGATATTGGTGGTTGAAGAGCTTAGAAAGTTAAAAATGGATTGGGATTCCTTCTCGAACTCAACAAATATTTCCTTGGATCCTAAAGGAGATACCCCCTTGTATTTTGAGAAATAAACATCTAATAGTTCAAGGGTGAAAGGAGGAGGTGTTTCTGAAAGAGGAAAATGAAAAGAGCTTTAGAATCCATCACCTAGTCAACTAGTCTTGAAAAAAAGAAGAAAACTACAATTCACTGATGAACCCAAGGAGACACAGGCTTCCAATAAACCACTTACTAGGTCATCTTCTAGGATGTTTCCCATACCCATAGTTCAGATAGATTTTGTTAAGTGGCATCCCAGGAGATGGATGAGGAGAAAGTGAAACCAGGTGAGAAAGATTCAAATTTCAAAGAGATGTAGAAACAACTCAAGAAATCTCAACATATTATAGCCCAAATCTACCGGGAGAACAGGGAATTGAAAAGGAAACAAATAGAGAAGTCTCTTGAAGCACAAACACCACAGAGCAAATAAATTCCTTTGCAAGAAATATCAAAGGGAAGGAAGAACATGCAAGGCCCTAAGAATAGAGTTGCATCCAAATCCACATCACCTCTGACAAGGTCCTCAACTAGGAAGAGTAGTCCAGACATATAGGGCAATCAAGCAGCAAGTCAGAAATCTCCTACTTCACCCATAGAAGAAGAAAATAAAATAATATGGCTAAATGAGAAACTAATAGAATATCAATGTGAAATCATTAATATTAGGGAAGAAAGGAGGTTATCACATGACATAGCCATGATACATTTTAAAGAATGCATACCAACTAGAGAAAATGCATGTGTAACCCTTTCTAATGCTCGGTCTAATTTGAGGAGGAATGCAACCTTATTCAGGAAGGTGGGAAATTTAAAGAGACATAACCTATCATTGATAAAATAAAACAAGGATTTAATATTACAAGTGAAATTGGATGAAGAAGGTAAGGAAAAGCTAAATCTCCTTGCTGAAGTTGCATAAATATGAGTGAGGAAGCCCTATTTTTGTCCTTTTTGGGTATGGAACCATGTAAAAGTTTTGGTTACATCATAAAAGTTGTGGAAATATATATTTTATGTTGAAGGTTTGTTTCATCAAGGTGAATATTTTATGTGCACATTCTATTGTCTTAATCAAGAAATAGTCATACACAACACTTGCATAGCGAATATTTTCTATGCAAATGATGTAAGCTCACCTGATAAAAAAGGAAGATATATGATGAAATGATCTGGATTTTATGAGCAGAACAAAATGAATATAGATTATTAATAGGTTCTTAACACAAAATAACAGAGATACAGTAAAACTGGTTTTCTATTCAATAACGAAATAAGCTGAAACTGTAAAATGCAGCGGAAACAAGCTTGCTGGAATGGTGGCGGCTTATCTCTGAGAAGAGATGTGACGCTAGCGCGAATTCATAAGAAGCAGGTTACAATGAGGCTCTGAAGGCATTTTTACAATAATAAATAATGCCAAAAAACCTAGACATCCAAAAACCTAACCCTGGGAGATGAAACGCCAAAAGTCATGTGGGCCCCGTTTGGGTAAGCTAGTACATCAACTTCCCGGGGTCGTAACTTTTGCATACGATCTCCGTTTTAGGCATGTGATAGCCCGTTGGAAAGGTATCACCGAGGAGATTAATTTTGGGGGATAAATATTCCTTTGGATATCATTGAGGAGGTAAATACCGAAAAACCTTCATTTAGGCCCTCAAAATGGCCCTGGAAGTAAAAACTGCTAAAAATAGTAAATTGCCAAAAATGTCAGAAAACTGTTTTGAGCCAGTTGGAAAAGGTGGGTGGCCATCGATATCCATATGGATCATGAAATGCATACAATTTTTGAGGTAAAGGCATGGTTCCCAACCATTGTTTTCCACCTGGATCTGCACGAGTAACCACAAAATGGACATTCACTACACAAAGTCGCTACGTAAATGTTGTAGCTAACACTTGCACAACAATAACCAGAATTCGCTAAACAAGGGTGACAGAGTTGTCCAACAATGCACATGATGACTCGAGGCACTCCCTAGATGGACCTGATGACTCATCACAACCACATGGTCGAATTTTTCTCAAGATCTCTGTAAAGGATATTTTGGCTATGTTATGATTGGAAAACTTAGATTTTCTATTTTTAGTAAATCTTGTAGAAGTTGTTGTTCTCTTTGAAAGAAATTGGATCCATGGTTCTAGGATGTAGTAGTTTGACCCCTAACAACTAAGTGGGGCATTATTTTTCTATATATTTTGATTATTTTGATGTAAAGAAGGGGGGGAGTTGGCAGAAGTATAGACATTTTGATCTTCATTGTGATTTTCTGAATCTAATAGAAATACAAATGCAGAAGTCCTGAAATCTTATGAAAAATATTATAATGGTGGTGATCTGAATATTTTTCTCTTATCTTTGTATGTATTTCCTGTGCACTTACTTCATCTTCAATTTTCTTCTGTTTAAATTGGATAATTAAGGGTCTAGAATTCATCAAATGGTGCTCTAGATTTAAGTGATTTAAACATTGTTTATCTTCTTAACTAAGGTCAGAATTCATCTTTCATGGTGCTATGATTTTGTTATGTGTTTCTATTCCTCTTTCACCCTACATAATCAAACTGAAAATTGAAATTTGATCCCTTTGAAAAGTATCCAATACTTTCTTTAAATGCCTCACATGTTCATCCCAAGTCCCACTAAAAATAAGAATGTCGTCTAAATATACAATCACAAAATCATATAGAAAAGGTTTGAATACATCATTCATCATACGCATGAAAGTTGCCAGAGCATTACAAAGCCCAAACGACATAACTAACCACTCAAACAATCCCTGTTTGGTTTTACAGTCAATCTTCCATGCATCCTGTTCTGCAACCCTAATCTGATGGTATCCACTGCGCAAATCCAACTTAGTGAAATAAACAACATTCTTTAACTGATCAAGTAAATCATCTATACGTGAAAGAGGGTATCGATTTTTCATCGTGATTTTATTTAAGGCCCGGTAATCGACACACATTTTCCATGTGCCATATTTCTTTGGCACCATCATGATTGAAGAACCACAAGGAGATGAGATGGGCCTCATGACCCCTTGATCCAATAAGACCTGTACCTGCTTCTTGATCTCTATCATCTCCACAACTAACATCCTGTACATGCCCACATTAGGAAGAGGAGAATACTACTGAAGATGTATCTCATGTTGGATTTCCCTCTTAGGAGGTAATCCATCTGGTTCCTCGAAAATATCATCATACTTAGAAACAATATCAATTAATTATTTCTTATGAGAAGGATCACATCCTTGGAAAGTGTCGGATGTTCCAATATCTTTATCCCTTACGACCATGAGTACATATCTCTTATTAGTGTTTATGAGTCTCTTCATTTGTCCTACACTAACAAGTGTTGTGTTTACCCTCATGTTGTAATATCTAACAATATATTCCACTCCCCCCTTAGTAAGGTGGTATTTGTTCTCATGACAAAAGAAGACTTCTTTTCTATCATAAAGATAAGGACTCCCCAACACTATGCCACATATATCAAGTGATACAACATCCAAATCCACTTCATCAATCAACTTTGAAGTAATAAAAAATATGACCCTACATTGTTTGGTGACATTTAGTTTTTGTTTATCACATACCCAACCAAGAGGATAAGGCTTTGGATGTGGTTTCTTTTCAAGACCCATGTTTTTGACAAGTGATTTAGATATCAAGTTTACTTGGGAACCCCGATAAAATAATGTATCTATCTTAGTGTGTTTAGATACAACTCTTATGTGAAATAATTCATTCCTCTTTCGTTCATCATCATGAGATTCATTATTGGAATTTGACCTAGCATGAAGGGAATATTTACCTTGTACTCCAACCACTATGATCTTTCGTTCATCTCTTGAATAAGAACCAAGATATTTTTTCACTGTAGAAACGGTTTTTATCTTGCCTTTTCCACCGAAATATTTCGGTCTCTTCTATGGATGTAGTTTCCAACAGTGTTCATCATTGTGACCACTTTTCTTGCAATGAGTGAAATATGGATTTCCTCCTTCTCTAGTCATTGTGGCAGTCTTCTTGTCCTTATTTTTAAACGTCTTAAATGGATTATGTGGGAGATTAGAAGGTTTCTTTGTGGGATCTTCTTGAACATGCTTTCCCCCGTTCTCAAGGTGAGTGTCTTGCACACAAACTTCGTCAAGACTGGCGGGATTAAACAAGAGCAAAGTATGATGAATATAATTGTGAAGTGCGCCAATATACTTCATTAAAGTTTCATAATAATCCAAAGGAATGTTTAATGCAAGAGATTTATTCCTAAATTCTTCTGTGAAACTTTGTACAGTTTGACTTTTACTTTGTCTTAAAGTTTTCCATTCCATCATTTCTTTATGTAAATATCCCAATGGATAAAATTGCTTCCTTATCTCTGATTTAAATTCCAACCATGAGGAAAGAAGATTACCAGACTTACTTCTATCCTGAAGTTTTCTCTCCCACCATACGAGAGCGGTTCCTTCCAACTGAAGAGAAACCAGTTGCACTTTAACTTCCTCTTCATCAACATGTTGAACACGACAATATACTTCAACCTGCTGGATCCAATTATCTATCTTTTCAGGATTAACATCTCCATTAAAAATAGGTAAAGAAAATTTTACATCAAGCTTTAATAATGGTTTCTTAAAAGAGGCTTTATTGCTAGAATGATGAGAATGCTCAGAGGAAGAAGAACTAGAACTTGATGGCGAAGATGGAGGCTTAGGAGGGTCTCCTCCAACCCCTTGATTTACCGATGCATCATCATCAGTTTGTGCTTCCTTTTTCTTCACTTTCTTCTTCATCCTCTTATCGTAATCTCCATACATTTGTTCGACCATTTTTGACATGAGATAAAAGACCATATGGAAGTGTTTCTCCTATTCATCACGCTTGTCCTCTTCTTCCATTTTATTCCTTTGGGATGCATGACCAACTTCAAGATTGAAAGTATTAAGAGTTCCTTCACCCTGATTATTCTTGGCCCTAGTAATCATTCACATTCAACAATTCAAGTCAAAGATGACTGCTCTGGTACAACATGATCCACGATATTTTCAATGTGTGACTTATAAAGAATTGCATTAAATGAACATAAATTAAAGTGCACCATTAAAGAAGGAAAAACTCAATAATGAAGAGACATAAGAATTAAATATGAACACAAAAAACTTGATAACAGAGTTCATCCATGGTGGACTACGTCTCCGGGTCCTGCTCTCAACTGGGTAGGCCTTTTTATTAACTCAACAAAAGAATTTGGCAAAATACATAAGTATACCTCATTTTGAAATCAAGATGCATAAGTTTTGCTCATATCAGAAAACAGACAACACCAATGGATTTGTAGTGTCGAATTACCCAAAAATGACTGTCTCCATGCTTCTATCTGACTCTGGCACTCCCAGGCCCAAGAGAAACTTTTTCTTGGTTCCCGTTCCCTACAACCTGCAATAAATGCTAAAGAAAATGTCTCAAAATCCATGCCGGTCTGTACCCTCGCGCTCCCCTCTTGCAACCTGGGCGGATTCACATTTTAAGAAAAAAGTGCAGCCTTATAATTAATGGAAGGTTGTTGGCCCTATGGTTATCAAAGCATATATTAAGGTGTTAATAGAGGGGGATGTCCCGGGGTTGAGCACGCAGGCCTCCCCTTTTTGGGTATTTGTTGTAACAATGCATATATTTGAAATGGTTGTTCCCACCGAGTTTAGTAGTGTTCTATATATGATGGTTGGTTTCCATATTTGGCAGGGTCTCACCGGATTTGGTGGACCCGCCAAATATTTATATATATATATATTTTGAAAATTCATTCTCGGGTTGTCATTGGGCATTTTCCCACTGCCACGTGGCAGCCCATGACTAGACCATGTGGCATCCAACCATTGGGCCACATCAACCACTGTAAAATCACCATGCCATGTCAGTGTATGGTCCTACTAACTCATCCTGCCATGTCACTGTAGGAACTACCACGTGGCACAATTTTACTAGTCCACAAAATGACCCAGAACTGCCAAATATGACTGACATGTGGTAGCCTCTGGTACTGTCACGTCACCATCCTGACATTTTCATGACACATGTCACCTCCTATGCATGCCACGTATGTTGTACAGATGTTGACATCATCCGTACTGATGCTAATGTCAGCAGTACAGATGTTGACTCATCCCCTGCTGACTAGGCTAGGTTGACCAAACTTTGACCACAAATATATTTCGATCCGTAACTCTATTTGATGAGTCGTTTGCATCATTGGAAATATTGCGATGCGTTATTCACAATGATGTCATTTTCATTGAGTTTTGAGAACTTTGAATTTTTTCCCTTTCTCTATCTGTTGAGGCCATTCTTAGCATCCTGAGTTGCTTCTGCGAGTTCTAAGCTATCCTTAGTCTTCTCTGGATCCTTTTTGGATCACGCCTTCCCACTGAGATATTTTTGGACCACGAAATTTTTTCATCAATCAATAGATAAGTAAGGGAAAAGTTCCATCACCTTGTCCTTCTCAATCCACTTTTCCTTACTTGGATGTGTGCCTTCTAAGCATACTTGAAGATAATCAACATCACCCTTGTGTTAAGTCCTCATCCTTCTGTCCAGGATGATATCTTCCTTTAAATAATCCAAGTACTCAGGAGAAAAATCATCAACTGAAGGCATTGAAACTTCCTCATATTGATCCGTGATCATGGGAGGCTAAAAAAGTTTTAAGTTCTCTACATTTACAACTGAGTAAATCTGCATATAAGGTGGAAGATCCAGACGAAAAATCATTGGTACCACTTTTCTCCAAAATAGTGAAGGGTACATAACAAATGGGCTTGAGTTTCTTGCCTTCACCCTTCAATCTCTACTTGCTGATGTGAATCCATACCCAGTCTCCAACTTGGAACTGATGATCAACCTTGTGTTTGTCATGCTGAGCTTTATACTATGCTTGAATTTTCTCCAACTGTTCCCTAACTGCTTGGTGTACCTGTTGGATCCTCTAGATGAAATTGCAGGCTCGGTCCTCTTTTATTTCTTCATTTGAATCAACATCTCTCCTATACATCAAGTCCAAATGAACTTTAGGTAGGTACCCAAAACATGTCTCAAAAGGAGAACACTGAGTGGAGGAATGTAAGGCTCAGTTGTAAGCATGTTGTACATAGGGTATCTGTTCATCCCATAAAAGTACCATTGTTTGGTTTACAACCTTTGTCTGTCCGTCAGTTTGTGGATGGAAAGCAGTGCTCCTCTTCAATTTGGTGTCCATCATTCTCAACAATCCTATCCAAAACCCCCCAAGGAATCGAGTATCTTGATCTAAGATAATGGATGTGGGTAACCCAAAGTGAACCCAAACATACTGAGAGAAGAGATTAGCAGCCAACTCAACAATGATATTCTTTTTACATGGCATTAAGATACATATCTTGTTGAACCTATCCACTACAACATACAAATAGTCATGACCCCCTTTTGACATTGGTAAACCCCCTACAAAATCCATGGATATACTTTCCCATGGATGGGATGGAACATGTAGTGGTGAGTATAGCCCTAGTTTTCTATTAGTGGGCTTACAAGTAGAACACATCGCACACCCCTTTACATATTTAGTTACAATTACTTTCATTTGAGGTCAGTAACAAAACCTATGCAAATGAGCCATAGTGTTTCCTACCCCAAAATTCCTAGACACAAGAGAAGTGTGAGCTTCTCGTATTACATGGACTCGTTCACTTGTAGGAATACATAGATTTCCAACATGGCAGAGTATTTTTCCCTACATACAATAGTTCTCTACCTATACACCATGGGTTAGCTTCTCATATAATTCTTTAAAATCTTCATCAATGAAATATTGTTCCACATAGCTACCATGAGATAAATAAGTATTCTTCAAAATAGAAGAAACAATAGGAGGTCTAGAAAGCATATCAACTACCTTGTTACTTGTACCCTTTTTGTACTTGATTACCAAATGAAATTGTTGTAGAAAACCCATCCATATGTAGTGTCGATATTGTTGCATTTTGGTTTGTTCTTGGGGATAATGTAAGGGTTGGTTATCTGTATGTATGATTTTTTCCTTCCGTAACAAGCAGTGTTTCCATTTCTTTACGCTTTGAACTATTGCATACAACTCTTTATCATATGTATGATAGTTAACATCAACTTGGTTACAATTTTCAGAGTGGTAATAGATAGGCTTACGATATTGCATCAATACTGCACCCATGGTGTATCCGCTGGCATCTGTCTTGATCTCAAAGGGCTGTTGAACATTTGGTAGTGCTAATATTGGTGTGGTATTGATATTTTCCTTCAAAGTGTTGAAATTTTTTTGTTTCTTTCCTCCCCACTGAAAATTGTTCTTCACATTGGTTAAGGCATGTAAAGGAGTTGCTATGAAGGAGAAGTTTGAAATTAACCTCCTCCAATACTAGACTGCACCTAAGAAGCTCTGTATCTTGATTACACTTTTGGGCTCAGGCCAATTTACAATTACATCAATCTTGGAAGGATCAATTTTTAATTTTCCTCCTCCTACAATATGACCTAAGTACACAAGTGTAGTCTTACCAAATTCACATTTGGACAACTTTACGTACAACTTTTCCCTTTGCAAAGTATCCACTACTTGCTTTACTTGCCTCACATGTTCATCCCAAGTCCCACTAAAAATAAGAATGTCGTCCAAATATACAATCGCAAAATCATCTAGAAAAGGCATGAATACATCATTCATCACACACATGAAAGTTGTCAGAGCATTACAAAGCCCAAATGACATAACTAACCACTCAAACAATCCATGTTTGGTTTTAAAGGAAGTCTTCCATGCATCTTGTTCTGCAACTTGATTTTATGGTATCCACTGCGCAAATCCAGCTTAGTGAAATAAACAACATTCTTTAACTAATCAAGTAAATCATCTATACGTGGAAGAGGGTATCGATTTTTCACCGTGATTTTATTTAAGGCTTGGTAATCAACACACATTCGCCATGTGCCATCTTTATTTGGCACCATCATGATCAGAGAATCACAAGGAGATGAGCTGGGCCTGATGACCCCTTGATCCAATAATCCCTACACCTTCTTCTTGATCTCTGTCATCTCCACAACTGACATCCTGTACATGCCCACATTAGGAAGAGGAGAATCTTGCTGAAGATGTATCTCATGTTGGATTTCCCTCTTAGTAGGTAATCCATTTGGTTCCTAGAAAATATCACCATACTTAGAAACAATATCAATTAATTATTTCTTATGAGAAGGATCACATCCTCGGAAAGCGTCAGATGTTTCGACATCTTTCTTCCTTACGACCATGAGTACATATCTCTTATTAGTGTTTATGAGTCTCTTCATTTTTCCTGTACTAACAAGTGTTATGTTTACCCTCATGTTGTGAGATCTAACAATATATTCCACTCCCCCCTTAGTAAGGTGGTATTTTTTCTCATGATGAAAGAAGACTTATTTTCTATCATAAATATAAGGACTCCCTAACACTATGCCACATATATCAAGTGATACAACATCCAAATCCACTTCATCAATCAACTTTGAAGCAATAAAAAATCCAACCCTACATTGTTTGGTGACATTAAGTTTTTCTTTATCACATACCCAACCAAGAGGATAAGGCTTTGGATGTGGTTTCATTTCAAGACCCATCTTTTTGACAAGTGATTCATATACCAAGTTTACTTGGGAACTTGGATCAAATCATGTATCTATCTTAGTGTTTTTAGATACAACTCTTATGTGAAATAATTCATTCCTCTTTCTTTCATCATCATGAGATTCATTATTGGAATTTGACCTAGCATGAAGGGAATATTTACCTTGTACTCCAATCACTGTGATCTTTCCTTCGTCTCGGCCTGAATCAGAACCAAGATCTTGTTTCATTGTAGCAACAATTTTTGTCTTCCCTTTTCCACCGAACTATTTTAGTTTCTTCTCTAGATGTAGTTTCCAACCATGTTCATCATCATGACCAATTTTCTTTCAATGATTGCAATATGGCTTTCCTCCTTCTCTTGTCACTGTTGTAGTCTTATTTTCCTTCTTTTTAAACTTCTTAAATAGCTTATGTGGGAGATTGGAAGGTTTCTTTGTGGGATATTCTTGAACATGCTTTCCCCCATTCTCAAGGTGAGTGCCTTGCACAATTGTTTTTTCAATATTGGTGGGGTTAAACAAGATCAAAGTATGATGAATATAATTGTGAAGTGCGACAATATACTTCATTAAAGTTTCATAAAAATCCAAAGGAATGTTTAATGCAAGAGATTTCTTCCTAAATTCTTCTATGAAACTTTGTATAGTTTGAACTTTACTTTGTCTTAAAGTTTTCCATTCCATCATTGCTTTATGTATATAACCCAATGGATAAAATTGCTCCCTTGTCGCTGATTTAAATTCTAACCATGAGGAAAGAAGATTACCACACTTAATTATGTCCTGAATTTTTCTCTCCCACCATACGAGAGTGGTGCCTTCCAACATAAGAGAAGTCAGTTGCACTTTAACTTCCTCTTCATCAATATGTTGAACACAAAAATATATTTCAACCTATTGGATCCAATTATATAGATTTTCAGGATTAACATCTCCATTAAACATAGGTAAAACAAATTTTACATCAAGATTTAATAATGGTTTCTTAAAAGAGGCTTTATGGATAGAATGATGAGAATGATGAGAATGATGAGAATGATTAGAGGAAGAAGAACTAGAACTTGATGTCGAAGATGGAGGCTCAGGAGGGTCTCCTCCAGCCCCTTGATTTACCGATGCATCATAATCAACTTGTGCTTATTTTTTATTCCCTTTCTTCTTCATCCTCTTCTCGTAGTCTCCATACGTTCATTCGACCATATATGACATGCGATAACAGACCATATGGAATTTTTTCTCCTGTTCATCACACTTGTCCTCTTCTGTCACTTTCTTCCTTCAGGATGCACGTCCAAATTCGGGATTGAAAGTCTTAAGAGTTCCTTCACCATGCTTATGCGTGTCCCTAGTAATAATTCACACTCAAAAATTCAAGTCAAAGATGACTGCTCTGATACCAACATGATCTGAGATCTTTTCATCAAGTGACATATAAATAATTGCATTAAATGAGCATAATTTAAAGTGCACCATTAAGGAAGGAAACACTCAATAATGAAGAGACATAAGAATCAAATATGAACACAAAAACCTTGATTATGGATTTTGTCTCTGGTGGACTACGTCTTCGGGTCCTACTGTCAACTGGGTAGGCCTTTTTATTAACTCAACAAAAGAATTTGGCAAAATACATAAGTATACCTCATTCTAAAATCAAGTTGCAGAAGTTTTTCTCAGATCATAAAACATGCATCACCACTATATTCATGGTGTCGAATTACCCAAAAATGTCTGTCTCCATGCTTCAATTTGAATCTGGCACTCCTAGGACTAAGAGAAACTTTGTCTCAATTTTTGTGCCTTGCAACCTACAATAAATGCTGAAGAAAATGTCTTGAAATTTGTGTCGGTCCATACCCTCGCTCGCCCCTCCTGTAACCTGGGCGGATTCACCTTTTAAGAAAAAAATGCAGCCTTCTAATAAATATAAGGTCATTGGCCTTATGGTTATCAGAGCATATATTAAGGTGTTAATAGAGGGGGAAGTCCCGAGGTCGAGCCCGTGGGCCTCCCATTTTTGGGTATTTGTTGTAACAATGTATATATTTGAAATGGTTGTTCTCGTCGAATTTAGTAGTGTTCTAGATATGATGGTTGGTATCCATATTTGGTGGGGTCCCGTCGGATTTGGCGGACCTGCCAAATATTTTTCTATATATATTTTTTGAAAATTCATGCTCAGGTTGTCATTGGGCATTTTCCCACTGCCACGTGGCAGCACATGACTGGGCCACATGAAAACCAACCATTGGGACATGTCAACCATTGTACAATCAACCTACCATGTCATCATATGGTCCTACCAACTTAGCTGCCAAATCATCTTGCCACGTCAGTCACCACGTCATTGTATGGACTGCAATGTGGCACAATTTTACTAGTCCATGAAATGACCCATAACTGCCAAATATGAGTGACACGTGGCAGCCTCTGGTGCTGCCACATCATCATTTTGATGTCAGAATGACACATGTTGCCTCCTGTGCATGCCACATATGCTATATTGGATGCTGATGTCATTCATACTGATGTTGACGTCAGTAGTACGGATGTTGACTCATCCCCTGCTCACTAGGCTAGGTTGACCAAAATTTGACCACGAATATATTTTGATTCATAACTCTGTTTGACGAGTTGTTTGCACCGTTGGAAATATTGTGACGCGCGCTTCAGGATGATGCAATTTTCACTGAGTTTTGAGAACTTTGAATTTTTTTCCCTTTCTTTGTCTGTTGAGGCCATTCTAAGCGTCCCGAGTTGCTTCTGCGGGTTCTGAGTTGTCCTTAGTCTTATTTGGATCCTTTTTGGATCAAATTTTTAGAAGGAGTGTCTTATAGGGCCTCATCGAAAGTTCAACCCCCTTCACTGTGGGCCTTACACTATCACCAAGGCTATGGGTAGTAATTTTTTTGAGCTCAACACTCCACCCTTCATTGGCTTGCACCCAGTATTCAATGCGGACCTCCTTCAGCCATATTTTCCACCATTATTGGACACTTCAGAGATCGCAGAATAGCTGGCACCAACAAAACTCAACCCTGACTACATGGAACATGCATCCACTGATCAGATCATGGACACACAGGTCAAGGGCACTCACCATCAGAGGATCCAACTTTATTGGGTTGTAAAGGCAGGGAAACTCCTACACCAAATAAAGTGGATCACTCGGGGCCAAATTCATTTGAATTTTCCTCACCTGATGAGGGAACTCAACGCAATGGAGACCATTTCTTCCTAATGGGGGAGGACTGATCCAGGTGGATATTGGTGGCCACCCACCTATTCCAACTGTATCCTCTTGACAATTTTAGTTCAACACGTTCTTTTGTACTTCTTTGTAATTATGGGTTCTACACTTACGAGGTTGTCTGAATCCCTACACATATTCCAGGTGGATATCGGTGTCCTCCCACTTAATCCAACTAGCTTATTTTGTATGTTTTCATGTCGGCACATCTTGTTGTACTTCGAGGGCCGTTTTGGGGCCCTCAACAATGTTTTTTGGGCTCTCCATAGTCAAACTATAGACAGAGTCAGATTTTGATGGCGTACTGTGTAGTTATCTGAAAGACCTTTCCAACGGGCTATCATGCGCCTAAAACAATGGTCGTATAAAAAAATTATGATCCCGGGAAGTTGAGGTACCAACTTACCCATAAGGGCCCACATAACTTTTGGCGTTTCATCTCCTAGGGTTAGGTTTTTGGATGTATAGGGTTTTGTAATTCATGATTAATATTAAAAAGGCCCCTAGAGCCTCATTGTAATCATTCTTCTCAGATGGATGTGCATAGTAGCCACATCTCTTCTTAGAGATAACTACCACCATTTGAGCAAGTGTTTTAGTTCTACAGTTTTACAGTTCCAGCCTATTTCATTCATTCAATATAATATATTGTTCACTGGATATCTGTGTTTTTCTTCATATCTCTGTGTTTATTGTATTCTATCTGTTAATCAGTTTGTTCTGCTCCTAAATATGGATCAAATACACATGTCCAATATGTGGCCGCAGAACAACATCTCTACATTCAATATGTTTACGAAAGGAGGTATATAATGAGTACATGCATTTCCTCCCGAGGAACTATAGTTATTGAACTACCAAAAAATATATTTTTAATGGGAAGGAAGAGACTACGAAAAACCCATGAAGAATAAGAACTCAACTATGGAAAAGGGCCTTTGAGAAGAATCATGTTAAGTAATTGGGTTCAGTTACATCCATATATGTAACTTGTTATTGTTTTTTATTTATATCTATTTGTGTTTATTATAAGTGAGAAATATATTTCCGTTGATCATTCCTAAAGATTGACAATGTGGGCTTCCACGAGGTATGAAACGAAACTCCATCCAATTCAGTTGGTTTCCCTACTATGAGAACCTACTAGTATCTTGTTGTGCATAATGCATAGTGGGAAGAATGTCACATAATGCATAATGGGAAGAATGCCATATAATGTTTATGAATAATTTTATATAGAAGGAATAACAAGGATAGAATTGGTAAAAATATAAGTGACACCGAGGAAGCCGAGTAATGCAATATTTGAGTCATTCTTCTAGTGATGGACAATTGACCAATCTTCCATGGTTATTAACAAAGTAAGGGAGTAATGTTGTAAAATACATTATACAAAAGATTGCATTTTTGAATCGTTTTGCTTCAAACATTTAAATAATATCTTAATGAAGAAAGGTGATTTTGATGGGGGAAATCTCACAATTGGCACACCTTTATTAAGGTTTGGCATTTTATAATATTATGATCTCATTCTATATACATTATTTCATAGTAATACTTATTTGTTTCTAATAATTAAATAATATTGCTTCCTTCCATGTTACAATATGTTCTACCTCTACCTCTCCTAAACAACTTTGACAACCACATAAAACAAGTTATATATGATCTCAACAAGTACACAAGGTAAGTAAAATGTTATAATTGAAATCTTACCTATATAAATTATTGAAATGTGATNCTACTAGTATCTTGTTGTGCATAATGCATAGTGGGAAGAATGTCACATAATGCATAATGGGAAGAATGCCATATAATGTTTATGAATAATTTTATATAGAAGGAATAACAAGGATAGAATTGGTAAAAATATAAGTGACACCGAGGAAGCCGAGTAATGCAATATTTGAGTCATTCTTCTAGTGATGGACAATTGACCAATCTTCCATGGTTATTAACAAAGTAAGGGAGTAATGTTGTAAAATACATTATACAAAAGATTGCATTTTTGAATCGTTTTGCTTCAAACATTTAAATAATATCTTAATGAAGAAAGGTGATTTTGATGGGGGAAATCTCACAATTGGCACACCTTTATTAAGGTTTGGCATTTTATAATATTATGATCTCATTCTATATACATTATTTCATAGTAATACTTATTTGTTTCTAATAATTAAATAATATTGCTTCCTTCCATGTTACAATATGTTCTACCTCTACCTCTCCTAAACAACTTTGACAACCACATAAAACAAGTTATATATGATCTCAACAAGTACACAAGGTAAGTAAAATGTTATAATTGAAATCTTACCTATATAAATTATTGAAATGTGATTTACTTGAATTGTATAATATTATGTTGACACATGATTTCCTTGCACATGTAGGTGGTTGTCATCAAGTAAATAAATCCATGAAAAATATACCAAGTAATGGAAGAGAGAAATTCTTTGTCTATTTGTGTAAATGGAAAATTATTTGCCTCCAAGATTTTTCAATGCACAATAGTACTGCCTCATACACCAAGTAAAGGAGATTGACATATGTGGACCTATACACACAAGGTTAATGGGGTTGGTGGAGAGGTATTTGAAGTCATTAAAGGATTTTGTTAGACAAATTTATTGTCTAAAGGGCTCAATAATTGAAGCTTATATAGTATATTAGTCCATGGTTTCGATTGATGGCTTTCCTTGAGTGGTCAAGTGCTGTGAATTTAAATAAGATGTCTCAAGATCAAGTCCTTGAGCAAGATATATGTGATATGTTAATACTCTATGTCCTTTCCAGGTCAAGCATACTATAGTCTACGTCGACAATTTACCTTGGTTACAAGCCATCAACAACAATGAAGTATTTGGGGTTTTCTGTGCGTAGTTACATGAAAAGTTATATCAATAAATGTTGTATTAGAGAGTATATACCCCATATATCAACTAATATCAATGTTCCTTTCCTATAGGACTTCAAATCCACCAAAACATTTGTAGGGGAGGTTTTGTCGGGGAAAGGTAGAGGGAGAAAAGTGAAAGGTGAGACAATACATAGTTATACATAATATGGATTTCTATAATTTAATATTTTATACTTTTTTTTGTACTTATTGTATTCATACATACAATATTAATCTTTATTAGTACTTAAATCAATTTTTATTTCTTCATCTAGGTAGTGAAGAATGGGATACACTGTGTTTACACATTGCAAATAATATCGAATGGATAAATAGATCAATGTGAAGAAGTTAACCATAGTTTCTCATGAAGTGGGTGGCATAGTTGATTATAAGAGGTTATGCGGATAGAAATACCAATCATATGTAGAAGGAAACTAATTTAGCATATGGTGCAAAGGAAAGGCACACATTACCTATTGAGTTTTAGGTTTTATTTCCGATGTATGTGTGTTAAACATTATTTTCATCACCCCTATGACCATTAATGATGTAAATCTATCCTTTGTCTTTAGAAGGATCAATGGCCTAAATCCCTGAAGAAGAATGAAGACACATTTTCCCAGAAAGATGAAAATTATATTTTCTTTTGTAAAAACCTTATAAAAAGGGATCGTCGCACCTTGCTTAGTGTTAAGGGTGTGACGATCTAGGATCTTCCCAGGTTGCACCATAGTGGCATGCGATGTCATTGCAGTTTGATCAGTGTTAAGGGTGCAATGATTTTCCGTACAAAGGAAAAATAGGAATTTCTCAAAAATTCTAGAATAGAAGATTCGAGGGTGAGGTGGCCTCCAATCTCATGGGATCATCCTAATGTCCTCACCCTATCCTTTTCATTATATAAAAGGAGAGGAGTTCCCATGGGGAAAGTTATCTTTTGGAGTTGGAAAGTTCTTGAGTTTTGTGGCTTGGAGCTTTTGGAGCTTGTATGTTGGCTTTGAGCTTTGATTTGTCAATATAGATTGTTGATCTCAGAATCCATGGAGAAGAAGTGTGTGGGAAGCAAGGAACTATTGGAAGGGACCTTACAACATCAAGGCATTGGTTGTATTCTCCTTTTCATATCTTTCCCATAAAATTGGTCTTATTTTATTGTATGACTCCTTGATCACATACATAGGTTTTGTTGAGTATACGTTGTTGCTTTCACTTCTTTGGATTGTGTATTTTCATAGGTTCAACATCTCATAAGCCTTGGAATGGAGTGAGGATGGCACTAGCGAGGACAAACAAAATTTAAAAGGTATGTCATTTATCTCTTGTTAGTTAGTATGCTTGATAATTAAAACTTAGGGAAAGTTTTATATTTTGTCTTGTTTTGTTCTAGTTTCATGGTGAAACTAGGGAGATATGTTTGTTTCCGCACTTACCGATTAATCCGATAACAAAATTGGTGATTGTACCGGGAACATATTTTTTTCCTAGTTTGCTTTTATTTCTTTCTTTGATTTCATGGGTTCTGTTTTTTGAATCACTCGGAGATCCAAATTGACTCATTGACTCTTTAATTTCATTGGAAAACCTTCATGCTTTTTATTTTTTCCTTTTTTTCCTTTGATTGTTGCACCCTGCTTTGAGAGACAATGTGATGATATAGGATTGAATCACTTTTCCTTTAGACATAGTGCGACGTCATCACATTGCATTGTTCTCTAGCCCGTGACGATCAAGGATCGTCGCACTGTGTTAATCCTACAGCCTGCGATGATTGTGAAAAAAAATGATTTTTGATGGTTTTTCTTGCCCAGATCTTAGATATGGTTTTGGGGTGATTTGTTGGGTTTGATTATAGTATGCTTGACAACTTGGAATTTTCTTTTAGATAAATTTTAAACAAAAACTCTTATTTCTTGTTTTTCATTAGATTGGGGGCATCCTTGCATTTGAAGTAGCGAAATTGCATGATTTTTGGCATTTTTGGTCTTGAATCGAAATGCAATTCCCCCTC
>SNQJ01S0015174.1:353835-371806 GCA_010110895.2 Picea sitchensis
TAACCTTGCAAATGAATTCCTTGAAAATGTAGTGCACCCATGGCCTTGTTTTATAGCACCACTTTGAGGTATTGTGCAACCAGCTTTTAGTGTGAAAAGGGGTTGTTTAGGGCATTTTTAGGTCTTTAACCAGCCACCCAGTCAGATCCATATGAGATTTGGATGTAAAATCAACTTGGAAGCTGAACCAGAAGTGGGTGGGAGGCCAACCAATCTCATAAATGCGTTGATCTCAGGTGTGCGCGTCTTTTAGCGACCACAGTCGTGCATTGTGCGTATGTGCACTTTTCTTGCGTTTCTGGATGGCGCGTGTGCGCGCACGCCCTGTGTAGTCATAACACACTTTGATTTTATCATTGGTTGTATAGTTTTGGACCTTTTGGAAATGATTTTTTGGTAATTTTGGTCCATGGGTGAACTCATAACTGTTTGAAGATGATAAATTCATGTAACCATGTGTAGACGAAATTTCAGTGATAACACTCATGGATCGACATGTAGCGGGCCCCATCATCAAATTCAATGATGCATTCTTTGACTAGTTGAGGCCTCAGATCCTGATGGTGGACGATTACGCATATGTTGGTCTATATTTCAGAGGCGACCCCGACTTGGTTATACCCGAGGGATTTCAGTGGGGAGACTTAGGTAAGAAAAAAAAATTTCGTTTTATAATGTTTCTGCAAATTTTTAAAATATAAGATGTTTTTTATGCTTTCAATCCAATGACTAATCAATTTTTTTTTCAATGCAGATGTAGGGCCACACTGGCCTCCAGGTACATCCCCTATTCAGAGACGAGGGGAAGTAGTTGTGGTAGCAGGATGGGATGTTGAAGACTATGAGGCAGTAGAGCAGAACCTAGAGGGATTGACAACAGATGTCACAGACATCTTCATCAATGAGATTCTGAGACGTTATCAGCACCATAATGTGGGTGTTTCTGGTTCACTTAGTCTACTACTTCATAGGGTAGCACGGGCATTAGTGTGCTACTGTGAGAATCATCCTTGATTCCATTTTGTAGAAGCCATAGGCTTCATATTTTGATATTTTGGTCTTCGGACGAAAAACACTCTTTTTTGTAAAACACTTTTATCGTTATATATATACATACAACTTCTACCAGATTACTTTTTTTAATGTGAATTGTGATTGGATTTACATGTGTCTCAAATGTCTATATAACACATAATTAACTAATGCATCTGTTAATTTATTTAGACATCTAGGAATATGTTGATATTCAATGTAATCGAAATAATGTTCCAAGAGGCGAATTCATAGATATACCCGTAACAAAGTAGGAATTTGGATAACATAGACATTAATTAGCTATAGTACCACTAACTGCAAATCAAGCCATACAACCAGGTGATAGATTCCAAGTGAAATAGCGTCGGTCAAAAATTCGATGACTACACTATATTCCATGAGATTGTTAGTTGCACGATCGAGGAAAACACTGTGTAGACTGATTAACTTGTTCATAGGTGCATAGATTGCCCAAGCAGCGGATGCTAAGTTTTGAGTACTACAACTAGTGCCATTAGCAAAGCCAATGTGGGGTAGAGAAGACACTGACATTTGGAAACCAAGCACAATGCAAGGTAAGTAGCTGGGGTTCAAAACCAAATAATGGAAAAGAACACACAAGTAACACATAAAAGTATGATACAATAAAAATACAAGAACTTATGAAAATATAACCTAAGAATAGTACTTCTTCAAGTAAATCCCATTTCTGGGTTCACTCAAAGGAATTCCATCATAATCTACTAACTCATAGGCTCCCTTCTCCAACACTCGTTTGACGATATAAGGGTCGCGCCACATAGCTTCGAACTTTTCGGCCCCTAATAAATCATGATCTTGTTCATAGAGGAGAACTAGATCACCTTCAGAGAAAACATGCAGCTTGACATGATTTTCGTATTGGGATTTTACGCGTTTCTTCCAGGTTTCAATAACCAGGGTGGCATCACGATAGGTTTCATCTAATTGCATCAAATACAATAGAGGTTCTTCCTCGGTAGAGGTGTTTGGGAGAAGTTCAATGACTAGATTCAAATATGGGATCTCACATTCAATCGGTAGGACAACTTTGATACCATACACCAACTGAAAAGGCGTAAATCCCATGGTAGACTTCATAGATGTTCGATAGGACCATAATGCTGAAAACAACATCATGTGCCAAATTTTCTTGTGAATTCATATTATCCGTCGAAGCATAGTGATAAGAACCTTGTTTATTGCTTCAACTTATCCATTGGCCTGTGTATAGTAGGGGGTTGAGTTTTCATGCCGAAGACCCAACTTTTCAGTAAGCTTGGACATCATGAAATTTTGAAAATGGCTACCGTGATCAGTGACGATAGCTTGCGGGATTCCAAATCGCGTGATGATGTGACTGAATATGAATAGGGCTATTTTTTTTTTTCGGTATTATCGAATGTAGGCATCGCCTCGACCCATTTCGTGAAATAATCCACGGCTACGATGATGTATACATGCCTCCCGACCAAGTGAGGGTTACATGTCATGAAATCAATGCCCCATTTTGTGAAAGATCCAACGGAAACTACATGGTGTAGAAGAGCGGGATGAGATCTTATCTTGTTATTGTATGTTTGACAAGCATGCCACTTCTGGATGACAGTTATACAATCTTTAAACAAAGAAGGCCAGAAGTACCCTTCTCGTAAGATATTTTCGGCAGTGGCATACCTAGACATATGACCACCACATGCTCCAGAGTGGCAGTCATTCAAAGCTTTCTCAGTCTCATGAAAGGTGATATAGCATCGAAAAATAGAGTCAACACCACGGCGATAGAGAGTGTCACCAAGAATTATGTATTGACGAGATTGATACCATATGTGATGACAGTCTGTACTAGAGAGGGTGGGCTAGAAAGTTTGAGTCTAGAGATAAATGATAATATCTCCATACCAAGTGTCATCAGAATTGATCAAAAAAAGGGATTCTTCAGGTAAGGATTCTTCTGCCACATTTTCTGTCTCAGTGGAGGGAAGGTCACATATCAATTCGACAAATACCAAATATTTCTTAGACTTAGCGTTTTCAAACTCTAAGTCAAACTCCTAGAGAATGACTATCCATTTGGATTACTTTCTCCCTAGCAATTGGCGTGTAAGGATATGTTGCATAGGGTTTCAATAAGAAATAACAGTGGTCTTGCGTAGTAGGATATAGTGATGAAAACGTTGAACAACTTGAACAACTGGAAAGGCCAGTTTTTCCACATGTAGGTATTTGGCCTCGGTAGTCATGAGACTCTGACTCAAATAATAAATTACATGTTCACTGTGCGAATCATCCTCTTGGACTAAAACCATGGAAATGGTAGAGTTCGAAGTGACGAGGTAGAGGAAATAGTCTCGACTATAATGTGGTGGGAAAAGCAGTGGTTTTCATGTTAGGGAAAGTTTCAAAGCTTCAAAGGCTTTGCTGGCAGTCTCTTCCCATACGAATTTGTAACCCTTGTTCAACAATCGAGTAAATCCTAGCGTTAAGTCAACGTATTTGGGAATGAATCGACGAAAAAGTTTTCCTTCCCTTGAAAACTATGGAGCTAGCGTAAAGTAGAAGGAGGAGGTATATTAAGGATGGCCTAAACCTTCAAAGGATCCACCCTTATTCCATGAAGTGACACAATAAAACCCATAATTCGGCTGGACTCCACACAAAAAATACATTTTTGTGGGTTTAAACGTATATGATAGTAACGACAACGAAGAAAAATGGCTCGGAGATGGGTCGGGTGATCTTGGTAGTGCATGGAATGGGCTGGTAGATCATCAAGATATGGTTGTACGATGTGCTTGATATCATGAAAGCATAATACATGGCACATTGAAAAGTCACACCAACGTTCTTCAAACCGAAAGGTAGTTTCCAGTAGGCAAAGGTACCTCAAGGACAAATGAAAGCATTTTTGTGTTGATCCATGGGTAAAATGTTAATCTGATTATAGCCAGAGAAATCATCCATTAAAGAGAAGATTTATCTCCTGGCACAATCGTCGACGATATGGTCAATGAAGGGGGTTGGAAAGTTTTCCTTAGGACAAGCTTTATTAATGTCCCTATAATCAACGCATACACGGATCGTGCCTTGTTTTTTATTAATTGGAACTAGATTGGATACCCAATCAGTTAAAGCCACAGGATAGATAAAGCTAGCCTTGAGAAGTTTTTAAACTTCGAGCTTGATAGCGGCGGCTTTACGAGGGTGGACCGAGTGAAGTCTCTATCAAATAGGTTTAGCGTCCGGGTAGGAATTAATTTCATGCACAATGATATCAGGGTCAATACCTGACATCTCTTCGTAACTCCAAGTGAAAACAACACGAAATTCTTGAAAAATATCTTTATAAGTGACGACTTCATTATTGGAACAAGCAACTCTGATATGAACATTTTCAACAACTCCAGGTTTAATGGATATGTCAAGAGGAATGGTGGGCGAAATGTTACTCAGGTTCCCTTCATATAACACATCGTGTGTGGACTCAGAAATAGAGGAAATGACAACAACGGTCAACGAAGTTGAAATCCACCGGTAACTCTCTAAGGTGTGTTGTTCAAGGAAGAGAATGGAACAATGATGCCCATCATCCCATGGGGTGTCTTCCATGGACATAACTAACATGATCATCTCGTCCATAGGAAAAATGATGTGAAACAGATCGGGAGATGAATCACCAAGAGAGGGAGTAGCAGGGGTTGCCGATTGAATGTCTTAATAAGTGGATTCAACTGGACTTAAAGGCATTTGTTTTCCATAGCGAAGATAATCACTAGGATCGGGTACTATCCATGGGTCATAAGACGTGGAGGTTTTGCGAACGGAGGTGGAAATCATATTGATTGAGGCGACAAAAGGAGATGGAATATCGGGTGGTGGGATTGGGAATGTACCCATCAAAGTTGAATCTTTTAGTAGACCCACATCGACATTCTCATACCCAGGAGGTGTCTTCGAAATAAAGGGTACATTGCTAGTATGGGAATCAGAGTTGAAAAAGGCCAGCTGGTCTATAGTAATGACTTTTCCCTGGTGTGGAAAACGTACTACATGGAAAAGGGTAGACACAACTGCGCGCATAGAATCAATCCAGCTATGACCAAGTAAGAGGTTATAATGGAGAGGTGCATCAAAGACCTCAACTTCAACATTGACCGATTTGCCTTCCAACGTAATAGACAACGAGGGAAGTACACTGTAGGGTTTAAATCCAGAGCCATTGAAGGCCTTAAGTGTGTTGCGTGATTCAGTGAGGGGAGGAGAGCCAATGGATTTCCAATAGGAAACAAGCATTACGCACATTGAGAAACCCTCATCAATAACGGTTCTACAGATATTCTTGTTCTCAACAGCAAGTTGTATCTGAAATGCTAGTTGAGGAGGTAGCCTTGGAATGTGATCTTCCAGGTCAAAAATTATCAAATTTGTATCCGTAGGATCAATTCCACCAATAGCCTTTAACAGTGCTTTCCGTTGAGTGGGAAAACTTTGAAGGAATTCGAGAGCTGACATTGCGGAGGGTGCTTGTGCAATATCTTCTATAATACTGTAGTTCTGAGTAGCACGCGCATGAGGATTAAAGGAATACTTTTGAACAACGCCCTTTGGAGGAGGGCATACAACTGTATCGAGACCCGGTCGTTTGAGATGAAGAGGACCATTGGGAGGTGAAGTTGAGGGAGGCAGTTGAACCAATGAAGATGGTATATCATCAACTTTATCCTTTGAGGAAGAATAATCTTTGGCCCGAGTAGTAAGTGTAAAGTCATTACTTTTTGAATCACCAGTACACATAAGGACATAGGAAGTGGTGGAAGGAGAGGGTTGGTCATGAATGACCAATTGGGCCTGCTGTTGAGAAGGGAAAGGTTGGGACAAAACGATAGGTGTGGGAGGCTTTGCGGTCCCTTGAAGGAACTTAGTGACCTCAACATATCTTGGAAAATATTCCGTGTAGTGATCAATACCACAGATAAGGTAAGGATATCGAGGTTTGTGCTTATCCTTATCATCAACAGGTTGCGTTTTGGTTTTCTCAGATAGAAGATTATTATTTTTATCCTCCTTATTCTTACCCTTTCATTTTTTAGATTTATTTTTGCCGGTAGGGGTAGATTGAACAAAGTTAACCTCAGAAGTTTTGTCAGTGGAAGGAGTAGGAGTCAGAGCACTTTGAACATTAGAAGCTGTAGATTTGGGATTAGCGTGACAGGCTTGCGTAGATTGAGGTTGAGCATGGAAGGTGCCAATCACACCATCATCCACATGAAAAGAAGTGGGGGTAGTTGAGGTAGCGGTGGTAGAAGGACGAGGAGCATCAAGAGCAAGTCGTAAAGAGTGTCTGTTTGTGAATAAACGAGATCTAGGTACTGAGAGTGACTGATCACCTATTCTTCAGTGACAACTCCACCCATTGCAATGTCATGAGAGATTTTATTCACGAATGATTTGGTGAACCATTCTGCCAATAACTGATCAAGAAGGTCGAGTTTGATCAAACATAGTCTTCTTCACCACTCATGGATGTGATCGAAAATATGAGTGGCCGAATTTTTATTAAAGGAACTCAAAATCTCGGTTCCTATTTCATAGCAGATTGGAAATTGGTAATGTGTGAGAAAATCCATGGCTAGGGTATTAAATTCGGTGAAGAAGCCTCGTGGTAATTCTATATACCACTTTGCAGCCGAACTCGTAAGAGTTCATTGGAAGAGTCATAACCAAATGGAGTCATCTATCAAAGAGTTGGATGAACACCAAAGGTGAAAAGTCATGACATGGTTGTTTGGGTATTCTCCCGGTTTATCATCAAATTTGGGAATTTCGGATGGTATCTTGGCTGGTATAACAGGCCACTGGGGAGAATGTAGGATAGGGTCATTCAATATTCTAGACAAGTCGGGTAGATCCAAAGTGGCTAGAAAGGGTAAATGTCTATTCACATGAGGGTACTGGTGATTTTGGGGAGGGAGTCTCGTCAATATACTAGTAGGACCGTAAGTAGTCTTCATGTGAGGCGAAGGTCCTAAAAGATCTAGACATGAGTGTGGAGGCATGTAGCCTGTTGGCCCTGGGTTATGTAAGGAAGCAAAGAACAAGGAAGAAAAGGTAAAAAGAAAGCTTCGCGGGAGACACAATGGTTGTCACTGGGTTGAAGTGAGAAAAATAACAGAGAAGATGGAGCGAAGTGCGGAAAATCAAGCCGTGGGATGAGGAGATCGAGGATGACAGAACAACAAGGAAGATGGATCGAGGATGACTCAGGAAGTGGAAAAAGCCAACATTAGATGCCTTGGAGCACCGCGAGATGGATAAGGAAAGACAGGCTGTCGAAGCTCAGAAAGGATGGGTCAAGTTGACCTAGGGTTGTAAACACCTAGGGTTTTGGTAATTAGGGTTTTGACACCTAGGTTTCGACCTAAGGCTGTCGGTGAGGGATTGTAATGTATAAATAGAGGTCGAGAGGACCTAGGTGGGGTCGGTACTATGGTTGAGCCTTGTTGTCGATTATTTTTCATTGGGAGAATATTGTATCAAGGGTGAGAGAAGTGCTGAGAGAGAGAGAGCCTTTTGGTATTGTAAGATCTTCAGCTGGGTGTGAAGATCGAGTCCTGCAGTTTGGTGCGTAGGAAGGGAGAGAGAAAGAGAGACGGAAAGAGAGGATCTGCTGGCCAAGAGTGCAGATCAGAATTGTAATCTTTATCTTAATATATCATAAGCACAGTTCTATGGATGTATCCCTAGAGAGAGGGTGAACTGCGTACCTCTGTTGTTGTGTGTGTGATTGATGCTTTGAGCTCTGTTGTTGTTATATTGTTATCTGCATCATTGTATTAGATCAGATCTATAGCTGTGAAGGATAGATATAGCTAGTTGAATGGTAAATGCATGTTATGTTGTTGTTGTAATAAGAACCACTTGATATTCCCCTGGGTGTAGACATCTCTGTTCTGCAACCTCCTCATAGTTGCTTCGGGTGAGACTGCATCTACTTCGCAGGTGCTGCCGAAAGGGCCAGTAGCTAGGGCTTGTTGGTGCGCTCTTGGAGCTGAACCCTAGGTTTGCCCCTATGCCAACATATCCCATAGGGTTGTAATGATTAGGGATGTTCCCTTGGAAAGGTACACTAGAATAAACGTTCGAACCCTAAATGGGATTGGAAGAACCGGGATATGACTAGCCTGAACTAGCGGGTATGAAAGAGCTAACTTGAGGTTGTTTCCCCCCAGATGATTGTGGATTTCCCTAKATGAGAAGCTTCCAATAATGGGCTAGTGATCCTGGAATGTTCTGTCCATAGGGTGGGTTATAACCTCCAAGCATGGGTTGTCCTACAAGTGAGGATTGTGTCCCAATTTGAGTTTGACCCCCAAACTGAGTTTCCCCCCTAGGATAATATTTCCCTCCAACAAGAATCTGATAACTAGAAGTGAATGACTGAGTAGATCCTCCAATTGGATTGGATCCACTTGGGCCACATCCTCCATAAAAAGGCAGATAAGACCCTCCAGAGATGACCTGGGAAGGTTTCGGAATGAAACCATGAGCAATATTGTACCCAGGAGGAATGAAAACTACAGAAACTCTGGATGGAAACTCTGTATGAATGGGGATATAAATATTGAAAGCATTATACCCAGGAGGAACTGATGGGATATGTCTAGATGAAAGTGGTGTACCAATGGGAGCTTGGGTAACCACTGTATTCCCAGTGGGAATAGTTGTAGTGTGTGGGACCATTGTGGAATGGGCCATCTGGAGAGGAATGGTCAAGCTAGGACCAACTGATTGTGTGTATGAACCAACAAAGAGATAGCAAGTTGTACTAGAAAAGTGATCTAGAGGTATCGTGTAGGTAGCATATGTCTCGGGCAGTTTAGAGATGACAAGTATATCAACACTTGCCCCTGAGCTGTAAAGGTCTCGCACAGTGTGAGGTGGGGTTAGAAATATGTCAATGGTCCAAAAGGGATCCTCRTTTTCAGGGCCGGTAAGAGGTCTGGTTGGTATTCCAGAAGTGTCAACAACAAGTTCTCTGGATGAATTTAGTCGGAGAATACGTCTCTCGTATCTAGGAGGTATTCAGAAAGCGTTTAGAGAATCAGAAACAATTCAGAAATTTTCTAAAGAGTTAGTTCTTTTCACTTGTGAAGGTATGTTGTCTTGGACCTCGCTCTGTTGAGGATATCCCTCTGGTGGATTAGGAGGCAAGGGTTGAGAACCTTCTAGATATTTCGGGGGTAGTCCTTGCATCCTACGTGAACGAAGTGGAGGGTCAATGTTGGCTAAACCAAATATTTTACAGAAAAAATCTATGGCCAATTATGGAAACAAACAACACTCGCTAATAAAATCTAGGAATCAAACCAATCAAACACAATCTTTTTATTTCAAAGTCACTAGTTGGAGATGAAATCCAACATCACGAAGTCAAGACAAGAAGGGGCTAGGATAGAGCTGGTGGAAAAGTTACGTTGACGACCTGCTTAACGGACTTACACCTTGGTGCAAGCTCCCACATATAATTGTGGTATACCCTCGAAGGAGCCCGAGTGAGTCTGGCCAACGTCGATTCAGGTACCATGAAGACTTTCCCCTCTACAGTCACCTCATGTAAGACCCTAAGAATATAGGAATCTAAGGCTACCA
Organism: Picea sitchensis; assembly: GCA_010110895.2. Classification (NCBI taxonomy): domain Eukaryota; kingdom Viridiplantae; phylum Streptophyta; class Pinopsida; order Pinales; family Pinaceae; genus Picea; species Picea sitchensis. The sequence continues at coordinate 363,538 of SNQJ01S0015174.1, forward strand.
AGAGCAACAGTGATGCCTGGGGAAACACTCGACAGTCCGATCCACGTACAAAGGTAGGGTATCTAGCCCAAAATCAACTTGAGAGGCTTGCACTCATCATTGTGGGTATACCATTCAAGCAACCCCCATAATATGTGAAATATCTACACCAATACCAACAAAGTAGGGTGAGTAACTTTGCCAGTATCAATGCAACCTAAGGTTTGACCCTTGTGGGAGAAGGGCTTCCCGGGACAAAATGTTGCAAATGGATTTGAACACTCCCTATCACAAGATGCTATTGTGTGTTTTTTGCTCTAGAGAGTGTCTCATAGCCTATTCCAAAGCTCTAGCCTAGATATTGTTGGTGTAAAAGATCCCTAGAAAATAAAAGTTACTAATTGAGTTTTAGATTTTGCAATGATTTTTAGAGACTGTTGTTTACTCAAGAGGGAGACAGGAATGAAACCAATGTTGTGTAAGACCTTGACCCAATAATATGAAAATAGAAATGAATAATGCAATCTTTTGTTCAATGAACTCTATCTACAACAGGGAGAAGGTATTTTTCCAGAATGATGTAAGCTACAAAATGTACTTTCTTTTTCTTGAATGAACACAATTGCAAACAACCATAAACAATGGAATTTCTCAATTTTTTCTTCTTAAGAAAAAATTCTTTGAATGCAAAAAACTTTCTTATGTATGATTACTTAAAAGGATAAATGAATTTAAAGTCTACCTTTACAAAACCAAATTAAGGGTATAACTAAGAAAGGACAAGTAATCAAACAAAATTTATACACTAAACAAGCACCCAAATCAAACTTTCAATGAAGATAAAAGTAAAAATGACAAGAAAGTGTTTCACCAAATGAAAATGAAAAATGAATTTCCAATCATCAAGCAATCCAGAAAATGTAATCAATCCAAAACTTTAAATCCAATCAAAAGAATTTTAATCAATCAAGCACTCAAATGAGAAATCAGATATTATATCCTTGTTGATAAAAATCAAAAGGTAAAACTGGAAAAATGACTAATAAAGGTGTTCGATCTCCGAAAACCAATCGACAACAAGTTTCAAACTCAGAAATCAGTCAAATACTGGCATTAAAACTTCCTCCTTGCTCGCTAAAGAAAAACTGGGCATCAAAAGATGATAGGACTCAAACAAAAAATTTTTACAGACGTCGCCACAAACTAGCAGTAGGTTACACTGTGGAAATCAAAGGTCTCCGCATGCTAGCTGTAGGTAGGTCACGGAAGGTACACACTGGGACAAATAGTGAGGGTGCATAAATCAAAAGTTTCCATAGGTTGTGTATGGGTATAGTGCAGAAGTGTCTGTAAACAAAATAAATTTGGAAAGAGGATAGAGGGTTTAAGTGAACTTTCAAATCTAGAGGGTCTGGATGGATGCCCCACAGACTCAGAGACTGAAATAAAGTGAAAAAAGGTAGAATAAAAGAAAATGGCCAACAAAAAACCACAAACAAGTCATATCCCCAATGGAGTCTCCAATTTTGTTATTAGATAAATCAGTGAATGCGGACATAAACTAGTATTCCTAGATCCACCTGGATCTAGAACAAAACAAGACAAGACATGACGCTTTCCCTAAGCTACAATCATTGAATTTACTACCAAAGAAGGAATGGATGACATACCTTTAGATATCACTTCCTTATATCTTTGTTGTCCCTGCTTCGCTCCGGTGCTCTTGTGATATCAAATATGCAATGACACAAACCAACCAAAGTGAAAGAAAAAATAGTAGATTCAATGAAAACCTAAACATGTGATCAAGGAGTCATGTAATAAAATGCTAATGATTTTATGGGAAAGAAACATGTCACCGTATTATATTAAGTAAAAGTGGAAGATACAACCAAACTTCCTTGATGTCACAAGTTCCCTTTCAGTGGCCCTTTGTTCCAACACACACATACACTTGCTCCGAATTTGTATGAAGATGGTCCACAAAATCTTGATGCAAAAATGGAGACCTCAAGCATCAGTTGCAACAGGATCCTTCACACAATCTTCAACCTATTCTTTCAACAATTCTTTGCTCAATCTTGCTTAACCTTTTCCATGAGAAACCCATCATTATATAGGAGAAGAAGAAGTGGTTAAAGATATGAGGATGATCCTACCAAATCAGAGAAGCCAATGGGATCCCAATCATACGGACACCACCTCACATTCTAGAAGATCCCCCTTCTAGAATCTTCGTGAACTTCTTTCTTCTTTTAGCTTTCAAACGTTGTAATATACCAGATATAAAATGTATGTAGAACATAAATAAAATGCTAGAGATGGAATATTAACAACAATATAACCATAACATTCACCACAATAGCACTAAAATGATAAGAGAATAATAACAGAAATAACACTTTGAATCTGAAAGCAATGTTCACGGACTCTTCGAGGGGGAAACCTCCAGTTGAGTAGAGCTCTATTACAATAATATCCAAGATAGGGTTCTCATACCCTCGACTCCTATTTATACTAAAAATAAGCATCTAGAGGAATATCCTTCTAGAAGTGGAAGCTTCTATTAGGTATTCTTACATCTGCCTTATTCTATTTTATTGAAAGGCCTTATTAATATTGACCTTTATTACATCTGAATATATTGTTCTACCTATGTGTGGGTTAGGAACCTAACATGTTCACCCCCTTAAGAACAACCTTGTCCTCAAGTCTTGAGATGAGGAAATTGTTGCAGAATGGTAGCTGGTTCCCAAGTGGCATCTGCTGGAGTTGTATCTTTCCACTGGACTAGCACTTCCTTGATGGTTCTCTGACGTAGGCAATGTTCACGCTGGTCCAAAAATTCTTCTGGTTGTAGCCAAATGGATCCTTCTTCAGCTAACTCTGGAAGGTTGGTTTGAATTTGGCACTTAGATATGATCACCTTCTTTAATCATGAAACATGAAAAACAGGATGTAGCTTTGAATGGTTGGGAAAAGATAACTAATAGGCTACTTGTCCCACACGCTTGAGAATGATATAAGGACCATAAAATTTGGGTGCTAGCTTCTGACAATTCTCGGCCTTGAGGGAATTTTTCTTGTAAGGTTGCAGTCAAAGAAACACCTGATCCCCTTATGCAAATTGACATTCAGAGCGAACTTGATATTCTTGTTGCTTCATGTGATTTTGTGCCATGACCAAATTCTCTTTGAGTCTACGGAGAATAGCCTCTCGATATGTAAGTGTTAGGTCAACCGCCAGGACCTTCGAGGCACCTGGTAAGTATGAGAGAAATTAAGTTGGCTTTTGTCCATATACTACTTCAAAAGGAGTCATGCGTGTAGCTGTATGGTATGAAGTGTTGTACCACCATTCAGCTAGGGGTAACCATTGAGCCCACTAATTTTTCTTTTCTAAGGAAAAACACCTCAAATATGTTTCCAAACACTTGTTGACAAATTTTGTTTGGCCATTAGTCTAGGGATGATAAGTTGTGCTGAGATGCAATTCGGTGCCTTGTATCTTGAACAGTTCTTGCCAAAAATTGCTTGTGAAAGTTGGGTCGCGATCAGAAACAATAGAGTGCGGCATGCCATGAATCTTGAGGACCCAATCCATGAAAATTTGAGACACCATGGATGTTGTAAACGGGTGTTGAAGGGTGCAGAAATGAGCATACTTGGAAAGGCGATCAACAACCACCATGATGACTGATTTATTTCCCGATTTGGGTAAGCTAGTAATAAAATCCATAGAGATATCCTTCCAAATAGCAGGTGGAATCGGGAGTGGTTTTAGTGTTCCCAGAGATTTGTCTCTTTCTCCCTTGTTGCATTGACATACATCACATTCAGTGACAAAATTACGAATGTCCTATTTCATACCATCCCAGAAAAAGGAACGTTTGACCCTGTCATAGGTTTTGGTGAACCCGGAGTGCCCTGCTGTGGGTGTAGCATGAAGCTTAGAAAGTACCATGGATTTAAGCTTTGATTGTTTACTTAAATACAAATGGCCTTTGTATCGAAGTTTATCATGGAGCCAAGAGTACCCTGGGGAAGTTGGAGCATTGGACTGCAATTGTTGGATCAGCTGCGAACTTTTGGGATCTTGTAGCCATTCCTGGCAAACAACTTGGAGCCATTATGGGACAATGAATGAAAGAGAAAAAAGGGATCCTTCATCTTCATATTTGCGGGAAATTGCATCTGCAACCACATTGTCTTTGCCTTTCTTGTAAATGATCTCATAATCATATCCAAAGAGCTTAGTCACCCATTTTTGTTGTTCTGGGGAGGAAATGCGTTGTTCTAGAAAATACTTGAGTCTTTGATGGTCTGTCTTAATTTGGAAACGTTTCCCTAGTAGATAACGGTGCCACAAATCAACAGCATATAGAATAGCCAACATTTCCTTTTCACATATGGATTTTCCCAGATTTCTTTCAGATAGTTGCTTGCTGGTAAAGGCCAAAGGTCGACCCTCTTGCATAAGGACAACACCAATTCATTTCCTTGAGGCATCAAATTCCAACACAAACATCTTTGTGAAATCGGGAAGGGCAAGGACTGGAGTGGTGCACATGGCCATCTTCAAGGTTTGAGAATCTTGAGCAGCGACTGAAGTCCAAGTGAAAGAGTTCTTTTTGAGGAGAGCAGTGAGAGGTGCTGCAATCTTCCCATAATTCTTAACAAACTTGCGATAATACCCTGCTAAGCCCAGAAATCCATGCAAGCTCTTAAGAGTCTTTGGGTGAGGCCAGTCTTGCATAGATTCAATCTTCTTAGGATCCACCCTGATGCCATCCTTGCCAACCAGATGAGCCAAGTATTCTACTTATGAGGTGCCAAAATCACACTTAGATTGTTTCAGGAAACATTGGTGCTGAGAGAGTAGATGGAGAACTCGATCCACATGAGAAAGATGGTCTGTCCAAGTTTTTTTATAGATGAGGATATGATCAAAGAAAACTAAGACAAAATGGCAGAGAAAAGGACGAAAGACATGATTCATGAGGCTTTGGAAGGTGGAGGGGGCATTACACAAGCCAAAAGGCATGACCAAAAACTCATAGTGGTCCTCATGAGTTCTAAAGGCAGTCCCGGGAATGTCTGCCTCTTTCATATGTATCTGGTGGTAGCCCAAATTAAGATCTAGTTTAGTGAAGAACTGGGCGCTACTCAATCCATCCAGGAGGTCATCAATGATAGGAATGGGGAATTTGTCTTTGATGGTAAGTTTGTCAAGGGCACGGAAGTCAGGACACATTCACCAAGAACCTTGTTTCTTTAGGACCATGACCACAGGAGAAGAGTAGGGCCTCGTACTAGGGTGGATAACGCCTGCATTAAGGAGTTCCTAGACCATTTTCTCAATTTCATTTTTTTGGGAAAAGGGGTGACGATACAGACGGATATTGGGAGGAAGGCTTCTGGGTATAAGGGGAATGGAATGATCATGAACACCACGGGAAGGAGGGAGTCCTTGGGGAGTGAAAAATACGAATTGATGTGTAGAAAGGATGGCTTGGAGGTCTTTCGGGACCGAGGGTGTCTCTTTTGCTTGTATGGCATGGAGTTGGGCGATAACACCATAATGAAATTTTTTGAGCAGATTTTCCATGCTATGGGAACTAGTGATCTCAAGTGAACCGATGGTGATGCCTTGGAAATTATATTGGTGGCCCTCCTGGTTGAATTGCATGGTTAAGTCTTTAAAATCCATGAGAATGGGACCCAAAGTCCTTAGCAAGTCTGCACCCAACACAATGTCACAATCTCCCATGTCGATAGCAAACATATGGGATTTCAGGTGGTAGTCACCAATTTGGAGACGCACATTTTCACAATGCCCTCCACATTTCATGGAACCACCATTGACAATCATGATTTGGAAATTATTGATGGCTTGGATGTAGCAATGAGTTTCTTGGAAAATGCAACGATGAATAAAATTATGGGTGTTACCACTATCAACCAGAAGAATGACCTTCCAATGCTTGATGTAACTGATTATCTTGAGGGTTTGGGGAGTGGAGAAGCTAGTGAGAGCATTGAGGGAAATGACCGGTTCTACTTAGGAGGGGTCTGAGGGAGGGTTTATGTCAATGGATTCATGTGACTCAGACACAAGGGGATTTTCTACATCCTTTTTTGAAATATCCTCGGAGATGGCTATAAAAATATTTTGTTCTTTACACTTGTGGCCTAGGAAATATTTTTCATCACAGTTATAACAAAGGCCTTTGAGTTGGCATTCAGCCATTTCAGCCTTGGTCAATTTTTGGATCTTTAGAGGAGCAGAGGGAGTAGTGGGATTTACTAGTTTGGGGTGAGGGATAAAGGAGGGTTTTCGGTTTTGAGAGGATACAACCTATTGTGCTTCTTTAGCTATTTTAGTAACCTCCACCCAACTCTGAGGCCAAGCCATGAGGACATGGGCCTGAATCTCATCCTTGAGGTCGCTGATAAAACACTCTCAGAAAAAGGCATCAGACATGCCCTATGTTCTAAAAGCCAGGCGCTCAAAGGCAGCTATAAAGTCTTCCACTGTTCCTAATTGTTTCAACTTTGTCAAACAACCCAAATGGTTGGTGTCAGTGTCAAATTGTTCATAAAGATATGCCACAAAGTGTGTCCAAGCAATATACCCTTGACGAGAAGTTTTTTCTCCATTGCCACCTTTGCCACCGTTCTTTATCTAGATGGAGAACACCATGCCAGAGTTTGGCCAAGTCATTTGTAATGATGTATAAAGAGAAATAATGTTCCATTTGGGTTACCCAACTAGTGGGGTCCGAGCCATCAAATTTGGTCACATCCACCCGTGGAAGGCGTAGGTCACGTTGAAAGTGATGGTTCTCAAAGTTATTAGAATGAGAGGAATGGTCACCTTTAGGATGTGGATGTGAGGAAGAGGAAGGGTTATCCGTAGGGATATGTAGTTTGGTGCAGAGTGCCAAAAAGAGTGATTCAAGATGGGTGGTGAGGTCTTGTTTGATTTCCTCCATTGAGGACTGCATGGTTGTATTGATGGCTGTAACATTGGCACTGAGTTGTTTCACTTCTTGTTGGGTTTCGATGAGACCAGATTGCAAGGTGTTGAAGCGAGCTTCCAAGTCTTGGCTATGGGTATGGGCCATGAGGATGGGGGAATTGAAAAGAAGTGGGCGGGGTCAGAATTTTTTTCGAAAAATGATATGGATGAATGTGATAAGAGCAAAGAGATGAAATCAATGGAATAGGTCTCAAATAATGGTGAAAAAACTTCAAGACTTTTTTATTTTTATTTTTACACTTGCGGAGTTATACTCTGATCTGAAGAATACTGCTGAGAGGAAATGCTCAAATGATTAACCAGAAAGAAATGTGTATTTACTTGGCAACCCGAACATAGTTGCACGACAATAGATCTTGTCTGTTTTAATTTGTTTATGTTTTTGTCCCTAAGGATTAGGTATTCAAGGGTTCTACAGACAAGGGTTTGCCCTGTGCTATAGCTCTCTGATATATGTGCATGGTCCAATAGTAGTACTCGACCCAATATCTCAGGGAACTAACTAAGGAGGATAGACCATACCCTTAGCCATGCTACCCGACTACCCAGGTACTAGAGAGTATCTTCCCGAGTGTTGTTCTCGGTGACACTATAGCAGTCAGGCGGCCAATCGATTTATCTAAAGAGAGCTTTAGGTAATCTAGGCCGATCCGTACAAAGGTGTTTTCTGATGCACTATCACTCGAAGGGGTACCAACAAAGGTTACAAGGGTGGCCAATAGATGTGCACTTAAGTACCACTTGTATTTCCTACATGTATGAATCCCTTAACCGCGGGTTTATGCGCGTAATGACAGATCTTTGTGGCTTAAAGACGCTGGAATACGTCTCTACCCTAAAAATAATTTTAACCCAAACTTTCTATCGAGGAAAGTGTTCTGATACCACTTGTAATATACCAGATATAAAATGCATGCAGAACATAAATAATATGCTATAAATGGTATATTAACAACAATATAACCAGAGCATTCACCACAATAGCACTGAAATGATAAGAGAATAATAATAGAAATAACACTTTGAATCTGAAAACAATGTTCACGGGCCTCTTCGAGGGGGAAACCTCCAGTTGATAAGAGCTCTATTACAATAATATCCAAGATAGGGTTCTCATACCCTCGACTCCTATTTATACTAAAAAGAAGCATCTAGAGGAAGATCCTTCTAGAAGTAGAATCTTCTATTAGGTCTTCTTACATCCGCCTTATTCTATTTTATTGAAAGGCCTTATTAATATTGACCTTT
>SNQJ01S0015175.1:20605-34995 GCA_010110895.2 Picea sitchensis
TACATTTGTAATATTGCGCTTGGGATTTCTGGGACAGCGTCAAATCATAAGCTGGACTCTTGAGGCGGTCACATGGTCATCGCTAGCCTTTTGAACAGAGAGAATGTAAATGTGGTTTCTATATACATTCAACGGGAATCCGTGTGTCGAGGCCAGAGGAAATCATTAGCTGTGGAATTACAGGCGAAGAATATCAACCATGGGTAGATCTCCTTGCTGCTCAACCATGGTCTCAAGCTCAAAACGGAGGATATGATTCTCTCCGACTACATTCGAATTCATGGAGATGGTGAATGGAGAAATCTTCCTCAAAAAGCAGGTGAATCTCAGCAAATCTGTGATAGTACTTTATTAATGCAGAGATAAATATGTATTGAGAGATTAAATAAGTCGAGAGATTTTGTTTTGCAGGTCTTAGATTACGTTGGACGAACTATCTTTGTCCCGACAGTAAACGCGGAAACATTTCCCTTTATGAGGAGGATCTCATTGTTCAGCTGCATCGCCTTCTTGGCAATCGGTATGTGGAAAATCACTGGACATGATTTATGGGTTTTAATTGTAATGATGTTAATTTCCTTGAAACAGAAGCTGAAAACTCTACCTGTTCTATGTGTAATTTACCGCCCGAGAGATCCCCACATTCACATTATTTTGGAAGAGACGGAGCTAATTTAGCCGAGAGTTTGTCGGATCTGGACGATCTATCATCTCCCAACTGTAATCTGCTCTCCTCTCCATCCGACTGTTTGCCATATTCTGGGTTAGAAGAATTCAGCAGGGAAGCCGCAACACTGGCGGCAGAGACGAATGAGTTTGAATATTTGCGTTGTGATCAAAGCAACATGCAGAGCATTAACAGTTTTATAGTCTCTGATGATCAAATAATGGATGAAATCTACCATAACCGACAACGTACAAATATGATTCATGAACTCGATTGTTCAGAGAAATCAAGCTCACGGTCGCTGAGCTTGCTACTGTTGGAATCCGAAGATGTATGGGAGTTGGAAGAGATTTACTACTGTTGGAATCCGAAGATGTATGGGAGTTGGATGAGATTTTCTCTTTTCCTCTATGAATAGGGAGTTGGATGAAGGAATATGCTTTTGTTTATGTTGATTTTGCTTGAACCAACAGGTTTGTCAATCTGAAGCTAGAATGAAGGAATATGCTTTTTTGTTTATGTTGATTTTGCCCGAACCAACGGTTTTGTCAATTTGAAGCTCGAACAAAAGTAGCCATGTTATCCAACTCATAGTGGAAAAAGAGAAAATCTCATCCATCTTTTTATTTGAGAAGAGTGGGCTGGCATTATTAGTAATGTCTATGTGTTTTTTTAATATAAAATGAGAAGAATGCAAAACTATGTCACCTTACATGTTTTAAAAGGAAATATTTAGCATTAAAACCTTATTTTAAGTGAAAAAGGAATATTTTCTTCTCATATTTGCAAAATTGTCTAATGGTTAGTGGAATACCATTAGAGGGTCAAACACCCCATAGATAGGGCATGTGTCATGGTTAGAGGCATTTTTCACAATGTTTGAGGCATTCAAAGTTCATTTTCATTAGTACTAGACAATATGAATTAATGATAGTGACATTCCACTTAGAGGCCAAAGATTCTATATAAAGTTTCTATGTGGTATTTTAATGTATCATTCACCATGCATGAGATTGAGAAGATTTGTTAAACTCTCAAAGATTATGTTATACTTCATTGATCATTGTTAATATGAAAGACTCATCAATGTTACTAAAAACATCATAATGTCCCTTGATATGTTTTTAACCACTCATAGTCGAAAGATTCCCATCAGATGTAATGTTCTATGGATTGTAGGTGTTTTTCATGGTCATTAAGATTAATAAGCATCATCTAGGACATGTGGTACCTATTTTCATTCAATGGCCTTGGTTAAACCTCTACACACATTCTTAGTGCACAATATTTAACATAGTCATGGCACCCATAACACCCTTAGAGGCAATTGATAACGAAAAGAGTTCTCATGTCGTGGTTCAAGGATTGGTTCATGACACTTGATCTTGAGAAGCAAGGTTTAGGGACTGAGATTGTTTCTTGCATCCTTTGACTATGTTTACAAACATGAGACCCAACTGTGATTCCTAATACCTCATAACGACACCTATATTAAAATAACATGTCAAAGAATCCTTGGAGAGGTCTCGTGACATGATTTTTAGGTGTTGTTCATTGTGCTTGATATTGAAAAGGTTCAATTGGGACTTCAATCCATTATTTCCCACCTCACCGTGTTTATGCATTGACACACATTTCAAGTGCACAAATCCTACTCATGGTTCCTATATCCCATTGGATACAAAGAGGCACTACAAAGTTCTGAAGTTCTACTTCAAGTACTTGTTCAAGAATCTTGATCTTGATAAGATTTAATAAGATCCTAAGGAACTTGTTTTTAGTCTTTGATGATGGTCAAAGCCCCACAAACGACGCATGGTCCCATGTGATGGTATAAGGAATTTTTCATGGTTCTTAAGCCTTAGCAGCTATGTTTATAAACTAAGGTTGTCATTTTCCTCCCTTAATTGTGGTCAAGGGCCTAAGGATACTATTTCCTTATCACAACTATGTGAAAAGCATCAAAACCCATCCACTATGTAAAATATCTTCATGGGACCCATATCCAAGGCCTATGCCAAAGACCCCATAGTGAGGTCTCACATCATTGTGTCTTGTTTTTTTTCATGGTGCTTGAGATTAAAAAGGTTCAATTAGGTATTAACACTCTCGTTTCCACCATTAACCATGTTTAGGTGTTAAGAACCATTTCTAGTGCACAAAACCTAAACATGGCACCCATATCTCACTCAAAGGCATACAAATAACCCTACAAAGGACTCATTCAAGTTTCTTGAGCATGAGAAGATTCAATAATAGATTGAGGCACGTGTTTTCCTTATTTACTATGTTCAAGGCTCTGTGACCCATCCTCAGTGTATTGAATCTCTTAATGGCATCTGTATCTAATGTTTATGCCAAACATACCCTAAGGAAGGATTCCCTTGTGGTTTGTTGGTGTTGTTTGCAGTGATTAATCATAAGATGTGGTGTTTAGGGCCTATGGCCCAAGTGTCTTCCTCACCTAACAACAACACTTGAGTTCTATAATGTTCATTTAGGGCCTAATATCCTTGGTTCCCTCTTTCACCATGTTTAGAGATTGAGGCCCATTTGTAGTGCATAAAACCTACTCACAACACCCATATCCCATGCAGATGCTAAAGAAACTTGACCATGGTGTTGGGAATGATTATTGGTATGGAACCAAGAAACATTCTTATTTAGGGCATGTGTTGTGGTTTAATCATGGAATGAATATCCTTCTACTAGGATAGAAATATTATACAAGGGTCTCTTGTGGTCACTCAAGGATGCATTTAACAATATAGCCTTATAATCTTTATGGGTTGTAGGATTTATTTATGGAAATTGATCCTGACAAGAACCATTTAGAGAAAAGGCCCATTATTATCTTATATTTACCTTGGTTTCTAACTCTAGACACATTATTTATGCACAACTAACCTTGTCATCAAGCCCATACCACCCTTGGAGGCAATTTATAACCAACATAGTTCACATGTGGTGGTTCAAGGACTCATCCATGATGCTTGAGCATGAGAGGCTAGGTCTAGGGATAAAGGATTTTTTTTCCCTCCCCAATATATGGTCATGGACCCAATACCAACCATGATGTCCAAGAAATCGTAAAGGAACCCATTCGACTTAGATGTGATAGACTCCTTGGAGAGAGATCATGTCAATATTTCTAGGTGTTTTTCATGGCGCTTTAACTTGAGAAGGTTAAGTTAGGGATTAAATCCATTATTTCACCCTTTATCATGTTAAAACATTGAAACAAATTTATAGTGCACAAAACACACTCCTTGTGCTTGTATCCCACATAGAGGCCAAAGATCCCCTTCAAAGTTCCTAGGACCTAGTTCCAGTACTTGTTTAAATATATCGAGGTGAGGACATTTGAATCAAATCATAGGGTACATGTTTTGATTATTTGAAGATGGTTATTTCCTTGCAAACCATCCATGGTTCCATGTGGTGCTTTGAGTACATGTTCATAGAACTTAAGCTTATGAATCTATGCTTAGGGAATGAGGATGCTTTTTCCATCCTTCGACCATGGTCAAGGGATTGAGGTTATTATTTCCCTACTACAACTATAATTAAGGAATTGAAATCCATATGCAATATATAAAACATATTAAAGGAATCCATAACCAACTCCTATGCCAAATATCCCATTATGAGGACTCATGTCATTATGCATAGTTTTTTTCCATGGTGTTTGAGATTGAGAAGGTTCGATTACAGATTAATACTGTTGCTTCCCCCATTGACCATGTTTAGACGTCAATACCCATTTCTAGTGCACAAAGTATATTCATGACATCCATATCTGACTTAGAGGTATGCAAAGAACCCTTACAAAGGACTCAAGTTTTGGTTTGAGGACTCGTTCAAGGCTCTTGAGACCAAGAAGATTCAATAATATAATGATGTTATGTTGTTCCTTCCTCAGCCATGATTAACGCCTCATGACCCATCCTTAGTGTTTAAAACCACCTAATCCCATTCATATCCATATTTGATACCAAAGAACTATAGAGAGGTATTGTCTTATGATTTGTACGTGTTGTTCATGGAGATTGAACCGAAGAAGTGGAATTTAGGTCTTATGACTTATGTGTTTTCCTCCCCTAACCATATATCTTTATATATAGAAGGTTAATTTATAGCTTAATCCCCTTGTTCCTCTCTTAACCATGTTAATACCTTGAGGCCCATTTCCATTTCAAAAAACCTACTCATGGTACCCGTACACCACTAGGATTCTAAAGAACCTAGATGGTGGCCCCATGAAGGATTCTTAGTGTTGAAACAAGACACAATCTTTTTTAGGGAGTGTTGTGGTTAAATCATGGTTCCTAAATCTCTCTAGTAAGCCAGAGACATTATACAAGGGTCTCATGTGATCATTCAAGGATGCATTCTGTTAGAGATAAAAAATACAATGGTATTTTTAGAGTGTTTTCTCCATTTTACTTCATATGCTCATTTCTAAATTTTTTGGGCAATATCTTAACCTCCATATTCTTCGTCAAACTTTCTCGTTGATCACTTTTACCCAGAAATTATTTGGCTCTACCCTCTTGACTTGCAATACAAAAAACAAAATAAATTTTACCTATTCTATAATCCTAGCTTTATTAGCTTTTATATTTTCACATGCTAATATGCATTTTTGTTGTAAAGTGGTGGGTGCTCAAAGTGATTCCAAAGCCAAGACATATCACCATCAAGATTCATGATACCAAATCCTGAGTTCATGTCCACTTGTCATACTACATACCTAATACACAAGCTACAAGTCAAACTCTAATCTCATCAATAAATTTATATTCTTCAAGGCCACGAGTCAGCAACAAGTCGACACATCAAGTATAAGCGATGAGCTCCTTCTTGGTTTTGTATAGAGACACCTAAAGATATTTTTTATTGCAGAACATAATGCCAGGTGCCCGATTGATGAGTAATTACAGGTGTCGATTGATTAGCCAAAACTTGGAAACAGTTTCAGGTCTCTTGAATAATTACAACACTTGTCTGTTATGTCATTAAACATAGAGATTACACATGGAATTCTTCAGGTTCAGAGTTATATGATGCTTTGGTCCCTTCCTGTTTATCCTCCATACGCCTCTACCCTTGTTCACACCGTTCTGTTTCTTTTAGTACAGCTCCATGACCATCGATTATGTCTTTTACATGCTCAAAACGTGTTTCACACACGTTTGTATGCTTTTTCAGTTTGGTGTGCTAATTTCAAAAGCATTCTCATGATAAAAAGCAGACATTATGAAAAACAAGCAACTGTGAAGGTCGAGAGCAGTAATGATAGCGGCAATGGATGGAACAGTGAAACAATCATGCGCAGTGAACTGGGGATGTCTATCCACCACCGGGTTTAAAAGCAGAACGGTGACTGGTTGTTCTTGGCTTCGAAGATTGCAGAGGATTATTCATCATCGATGGAAGAAGATACCCCAAGTTTTGTAGAGCATATGGATTCGGATGTGGCAGGGCTAATATTCAATTGCTTGTAGAGTTTAAGGTATATCGTGCCACACGATTTTGCAGGTGCCAAGAAATCATGTAGAGATCAATTCCAATATCCAAACATGACATAGACTGAAATCTTTTTCACCGAGCTGCAAGATTTGAGTTACCCACTGCCAAACAAACCCTTTGTCAATTTATATGGCACACAGATGCATAGGTTTAATATTGAAACAACTGTAGAGATTTGTCGTGGGACAAAATATCATGAACATGTAATGTATGTTGCAAAAAGGGGTTTTCAAAATTCTTTATAACTGTTCTGACGAGGAATCAGACAATATCGAGGTGATCTTGTATCGAGGAGGACTGGTGACTTCTGCACTATCATTGATAATGGCTGCTACAGGTGTTTTCCTACTGAATGTTTCTCTTGCAAAATCCCTTCTACAACTGAACCTCGATACATTATATGTTTTAAAGAGCTTAAAGCTTAGGCTTATCATTAATTTCGATTCATATTTATGATGCTCCTATAAAGCGCGCCCTTCAGATATTCTGGGCATCGGGTATGATTGGATCTCTTGTTAAACATCTCTGAAATTTGCATTACCAGCAGGTAAAGGGTTGGTGCAATATGTTATATAAAACCCTGTAGCTATATGATTTATTGGACCCCTCTTTGCATCCTTGATTGGGTCTGTTTTCAAAGAAGGTTTGTGTTATGGCAAATTGGAAGCTGCTAGTTTGACTTTGATCATCCCCACATTACTTCTGGGTCATCTGACAGGGCTAATGGATGATCAGTTCAAACTAAGATTACTTAGAATATGGATGATCAAAGCACAGGGAAGATGCTTGATAGAAGATATGGAGCAATTGAAGAAGACATAGATGCATATCACAGATTTACTCTGTTTTAAGATTTGTGGTGATCGAATAGTAAAAAGGAGATGAAAGTACAAATTCGGCACATGCAAGGTGGAAGTGGAAGATGATATTATACTCCATATTTGGTTTGTGATTGATGATGAAACATACTCCTATGGTGATGAAGTCATCAAGAAAGCTGAAGCAAATGGGGAAAACCAGGGCTCGTGAGTATTTATGCTAAAGATGACGGTTTTATATTCATCATGCAATCCACAAAAGCACTCAAAGATTCTCAAATGCTTCTTAATGCTATTGATATTCTTAAAACATAAATCCTATATAAAGAATATTTTTGTGCAGAGTATGAATGCATCCAGCCATAAACATTTTGATTATGAGAGCTTCAATGGAGTCTACAAGAAAAATTAATCATATACAACATACCAAGCAGAGAGTAATGATTTACAGCCCAGGTGGTGAGTAAAGCTTAAGGATCATCATTCAATCAAAGCTAATCCAGGACTTGCAGACAACAATGAAGTTTCATGATGGTTAAATAGAGAAAAGACTCATTTTTTGCAGTTTTGGAAACAATTTTGAAAGTCTTCACTTTCTACAACTTAGCCGGGCTCCAAAAGTACCCCTTAGCTTCCAAAAGCAGGCAAAAGGTTAGGCTTTTTGCCCAGATCGAATATTTTTGCTGCTAAATCATTTGAGGAAGGTTCCAAATGAATGATAACATTAAAATGGATAAATATCATCCTCTGTTTTCAGATTTTGAGGAATATTTCAAGGAAAAAAGGTCAAAGTTTATTCTATTTTTGGGTTAAAGATCAATGAAGATTTGCTCAACTATCAAAGGAAGATTTCTAGTGCCCTATCATCACCCATAAGATTGCTGGAGATGTTGAAGATCACAGATTATGATTAGGATTTCACTCCTTTAAGTTAGGATCTAATCCTATGTTTTGAAAACTTTTTTGACCTTGTTCTATTTTTAGCATTTCAGATCCAGTTTTATAGGATCTTGAACTTTCATGTAAAGGCTATAAAACCTTACATCTATTGTAATAGACTTTTCCTTATATATAATACAGATCCCAAGTTCCTTTCATTGTTGATGTCAGATTACCATTTCCTTTCTTTTCTTGTACTTTGATGATTATTATTGATCTATGTTTATCTTAATTGCTAGTGATTGTTATATCACTTAGTCAATTCATAAACCATGATTTAATAAGAAATCTGTACTATCTTATTTGACCCATCACATGTGTGTTTTGGTTAATAAGTATAGCCTTCTTCATCCACCAGTTAATCTATCTATCTGATTATTAATTCTTGAAAGCATTGTCTCATTTGGTTATATACATTTGACTGTCCTGATAACAATCCAGTAGGTCAGTTATCCCATTTGATCCAAACATCAATACAAAATCAATCACACTTTAAGTTACCAGGCTTCTTCAAGATACAACTTGAGAAAGACTCTTGGAGAGATACAAAATTGGCGTTGTTGTCAGGGAGAGAAAGTTGAAGCAAAGTTTCCCTAGGAGATGACAAGATCCAACTTTGATGATA
Organism: Picea sitchensis; assembly: GCA_010110895.2. NCBI lineage: Eukaryota > Viridiplantae > Streptophyta > Pinopsida > Pinales > Pinaceae > Picea > Picea sitchensis. The sequence goes on from SNQJ01S0015175.1 coordinate 29,187, forward strand.
GACAAAGTTTGGACATATTTTCGGTTGTAATCATCTATCTGGCGACTCCATGAAGGACAGATTCAGTGAGGATTCCATTGTTCAGAAATCTGTTGGCGACTCCATTGGTATGAAATGAACAAGAGGTATGCATTTTGAAAATTTTCAAATATTTCTAGTTACCCTCATCCAGTACCGAGTAAAGATGAATGGGAAAATAGTCTTCCCAGATTTCGAGGAGAAGAGTGGGAAGTGCAGTTGAATAATTGCTGTATTTTCATGACTTTATTCATTAGCTAGAAATTGTACATGAGGATGTTCAAATTAAGCTTTTCAGGTATTCATTAGAGGGGATTTCTCTTGACCGGTGTCGGTCTCTTCCAAATGCAAGTATTAGTTCCTTGGAAGAATTTCATGCTGCATTTCATTTATTTTGCAAAGGAAATTTTTTAGCTGGCCTTCTATATCCTGAATGTTGTCAGGAATTTAATTTGTTGAATAAAGATCCAAACATTCATGAAGATTTTTCTGCAAGAGAAGATACCTCTTTCTATGACCAAGAGATTGGTGACCTACAAAATGACAAGCTTAGTGTAGATTCCCTTGACATTGTACCAAATGCATTTACTGTCTTAGGTTGTCATGAAGATCAAATTATTCATTTCGAGAATTCAAAAGATAATCAACATATTTACATATCAGCAGATGACAGTTTCAAATCTGCAGCAAATACTAAGGATAGTCTTCAGCTTTCAGATTGGCAGACAAAGGGAAATCACAATAGATATGGGGAAAAAGATGATGAACATATGTTTTCAGCATGTGACAATTCTAGATCTGCAGCAAAGGTTAAGATATCTACATTCAACATTGAGATCAGTGAAAGCAACCAGCAACACCAGTAGTAGCAACACCATTTCAGTTCTCAGTTGGATCAACAACAAGTAGAGGTATTTATTTGTGGATTTGATGACCCTATTGCTGACTATTTGGACTCTATAAGCAACATAAATGTCAAAATGTTTTTGTTAGAGGAAGGATGGTTGTGTTATCTTAACAAATTACATTTCTGCATGCTATGGTTTCCTATATTTTTTGGGTCAAGATCAAGGAGATTATTAGTTAATCAGTTTCTAAATTGGTTGCATTGGAGATTCAGTTTTACTTGATCAGTTCACTTCTACTATTTACAAGTAGGAGTAGGTGTGAGAATAATCTCTTCATACGAGCAGCTAGATCATTTTCAGTTGATTGATGTCATGAATAAGCAGAACAGGCTATAAGCAGGTTACATGCATGCTACAGGTTTTTAGAAGATCAATTGTAAAGGCCAGATGACTCCATGCCCAATGGTAAAGGCGACTGAAACTACTAGGTTCTTGGAAACCTCGCAGGAAGGTCTCCATCCCAGTTGGAGCCAGATGTTAGCGATAAAAAATACAATGGTATTTTTAGAGTGTTTTCTCCATTTTACTTAATACGGTCATTTCTAAATTTTTTGGGCAATGTCTTAACCTCTAGATTCTTCGTCAAAGTTTCTCGTTGATCACTTTTACCCAAAAATTCTTTGGATGTGCCCTCTTGACCTGCAATACAAAAACAAAATAAAAGTTACCTAGTCTATAATCCTAGCTTTATTAGCTTTTATATTTTCACATGCTAATATGCATTTTTGTTGTAAAGTTGTGGGTGCTCAAAGTGATTCCAAAGCCAAGCCATATCACCATCAAGATTCATGATACCAAATCCCAAGTTCATGTCCACTTGTCATACTACATACCTAATACAAAAGCTACAAGTCAAACTCTAATCTCATCAATAAATTTATATTCTTCAAGGCCACGAGTTAGCAACAAGTCGACACATCAAGTATAAGCGATGAACTCCTTTTTGGTTTTGTATAGAGACACCTAAGGAGATTTTTTCTTGCAGAACAGAATGCCAGGTGCCCGATTGATGAGTAATTACAGGTTTCAACTGATTAGCCAGAACTTGGAAATAGTTTCAGGTCTCTTGAATAATTACAACACTTGTCTATTATGTCATTAAACATAGAGATTACGCATGGCATTCTTTAGGTTCAGACTTATATGATGCTTTCGTCCTTTCCTGTTTATCCTCCATACGACTCTACCCTTCTCCACATCGTTTTGTGTCTTTTAGTACAACTCCATGACCATCGATTATGCCTTTTACATGCTCAAAATGTGTTTCACACAAGTTTGTATGCCTTTTCAGTTTGGTGTGCTAATTTCAAAAGCATTCTCATGATAAAAGGCAGACATTATGAAAAGTAAGCAACTGTGAAGGTCAAGAGCAGTAATGATAGTGGCAATGGATGGAACAATGAAACAATCATGCACAGTGAACTGGGGATATCAATCCACCACTGGGTGTAGAAGTAGAATGGTGACTGGTTGTTCTTGGCTTCAAAGATTGCAGAGGATTTTTCATCATCAATGGAAGAAGATACCCCAAGTTTTGTAGAGCATATGGATTCGGATGTGGCAAGGCTAATATTCAATTTCTTGTAGAGTTTAAGGTATATCGTGCCACACGATTTTGCAGGTGCCAATAAATCATGTAGAGATCAATTCCAATATCCAAACATGACATAGATTGAAATCTTTTTCACCGAGCTACAAGATTTGAGTTACCCGCCTCCAAACAAACCCTCTGTCAATTTATATGGCGCACAGATGCATAGGTTTAATATTGAAACAAATGTAGATATTTGTCGTGGGACAAGATATCATGAACATGTAATGTATGTTGCAAAAAGGGGTTTTCAAAATTCTTTATAATTGTTCTGACTAGGAGTCACACAATATTGAGGTGATCTTGTATCAAGGAGGACTGGTCACTTATGCACTATCATTTATAGTGGCTGCTACAGGTGTTTTCCTACCGGATGTTTCTCTTGCAAAATCCCTTCTAGAACTGAACCTCGATACATTATATGTTTTAAAGAGATGAAATCTTAGGCTTATCATTAATTTCGATTCATATTTATGTTTCTCCTATAAAGCGTGCCCTTCAGATATTGTGGGCATCAGGTATAATTGGATCTCTTGTTAAACATCTCTGAACTTTGCATTACCAACAGGTAAAGGATTGGTGCAATATGTTATAGAGAACCTTGTAGATATATGGATTATTGGACCCCTCTTTGCATCCTTGATTGGGTCTGTTTTTAAAGGTTTGTGTTATGGCAAATTGGAAGCTGCTAGTTTGACTTTGATCATCCCCACATTACTTCTGGGTCATCTCACAGGGCTAATGGATGATTAGTTCAAACTAAGATTACTTAGAATATCGATGATCGAAGAAAAAGGAAGATGCTTGATAGAAGATATGGAACAATTGAAGAAGACATAGATGCATATCACAAATTTACTCTGTTTTAAGATTTGTGGTGATTGAATAGTAAAAAGGAGATGAAAGTACAAATGCAACACATGCAAGGTGGAAGTGGAAGATGATATTATACTCCATATTTGGTTTGTGATTGATGTTGAAACATACTCCTATGATGATGAAGTCATCAAGAAAGATGAAGCAAATGGGGAAAACCAGGGCTCGTGAGCATTTATGCTAAAGATGACAGATTTATATTCATCATGCAATCCACAAAAGCACTCAAAGCTTCTCAAATGCTTCTTAATGCTATTGATATTCTTAAAACATAAATCCTATATAAAGAATCTTTTTGTGCAGAGTATGAATGCATCCAGCCATAAACATTTTGACTATGAGAGCTTCAATGGAGTCTACAAGAACAATTAATCATATATAACATACCAAGGAGAGAGTAATGATTTACAGCCCAGGTGGTGAGTCAAGCTCAAGGATCATCATTCAATCAAATCTAATCCAGGACTTCTAGAAAACAATAAAGTCTGCACTTTTGGCAGCTTAGACGGGCTCCAAAAGGCGTTGTTAGCTACCGAAAGCTCTGCTTTCGGTAGCTTATTCCATTATGTCTCATACCCATTAGCTGCCGAAAGTGAAGATACAGGAAAAATGTTAGGCTTTTTGCCCAGATCGAATATTTTTGCTGCTAAATCATTTGAGGAAGGTTCCAAATGAATGATAACATTAAAATGGATAACGATCACCCTTTCTTTTTCAGATTTTGAGGAATATTTCGAGGGAAAAAGGTCAAAGTTGATTCTATTTTTGGGTTAAAGATCAATGAAGATTTTCTCAGGTATCAAAGGAAGATTTCTAGTTCCTTGTCATCACCCAGAAGATTGCTGGAGATGTCGAAGATGCTGAAGATCACATATTATGATTAGGATTTCACTCCTTTAAGTTAGGATCTAATCCTATGTTTTGAAAATTGTTTTGACCTTGTTCTATTTTTAGCATTTCAGATCTAGTTTTATAGGATCTTGAACTTTCATGTAAAGGCTATAAAGTCTATGCTTTCTAAGTATTACTGGTTCGAGTCTGGATACTGGACCAGGTTGTTATTGTAATAGACTTTTCCTTAGATATAATATAGATCAAAAGTTCCTTTCATTGTTGATGTCAGATTACCATTTCCTTTCTTTTCCTATACTTTGATGATTATTATTGATCTATGTTTATCTTAATTGCTAGTAACTGTTATTTCACTTAGTCAATTCATAAACCATGATTTAATCAGAAATCTGTACTATCTTATTTGACCCATCACATGTGTGTCCTGGTTAATAAGTATAGCCTTCTTCATCCACCAGTTAAGCTATTTATCTGATTATTAATTCTTGAAAGCATTGTCTCATCTGGTTATATACATTTGACTGTCCTGATAACAATCCAATAGGTCAATTATCCTATTTGATCCAAACATAAACACAAAATCAATCACACTTTAAGTTACCAGGCTTCTTCAAGATACAACCTGAGAAGGACTCCTGGAGAGATAACACATTCAACACTATATCCTTAGAATCTTTGTGATATGTAGGTTTTGTTCATAGGAATTGATCCTAACAAGAGCCATTTAGGGGAAAAGGCACATTATTCTCCTCCCATGAAATTTTCTATACATCTAAACACATTCTTAGTGCACAACTAACCTTGTCATAATGTCAATAGTGACCTTGTAGGTGATTGAGAACCTACAATATGTAGATGTAGTTGTTTGAAGGTTGTCAATGGTTCTTGAGTCCAAGAATAAGTTTTTAGGGCTAGAGGCTCTTCTCCCCCCCAAAGTATGGTCATGGTCCTGAGATCCATTCATGGTGCGTAAGATCTCATAATGCAACTCATATTCAACTTGAATGTTAAAGACTCCCTAGAGAGGGATTATGTCATGGATTTTAGGTGTTTTTCAAGATATTTTATCTTGAGAAGGTTTAATTATGTGTTGTTGGTACTTAATCCTAAGAATATATGTTTAGGCCTTGATGTTGTTGTTTCTCTCCCCCAACTATGGTCAAGGACTTGAGGTTTTATTTTCCCTACAATAAATATGGTTAAGGCCTCAAGACCTGATCCAGATTTTATGAGCAGAACGAAATGAATACCGATTATTGACAGGTGCTTAACACAAAAATAACAAAGATACAGTAAAATTGGTTTTCTATTAAATAACGAAATAAGTTGAAACTGTAAAATGCAGCGGAAACAAGCTTGCTAGAATGGTGGCGGCTTATCTCTGAGAAGAGATGTGTCGGCAGCGCGCATTCGCAAGAAGAAAGATTACAATGAGGCTCTGAAGGCCTTTTTACAATAAAGAGGAATGCCAAAATTCCTAGACATCCAAAAACCTAACCCTAGGAGATGAAGCGCCAAAAGTCATGTGGGCCCCGTTTGGGTAAGTGAGTACATCAACTTCCCA
>SNQJ01S0015175.1:49777-94001 GCA_010110895.2 Picea sitchensis
AATGACAACATGGAGGAAGAAGTTATTTTTCCATAGGAAGAGGAAGAGGAAGAGCCAGAGGAGGCATAGTTAAATTCTATACCTATGGAAAATAAGGACACAAATCTTGGGAATGTCCTGACAGAAAAAGAGAAGGTTGAGAAGCACACATTGCCGAAGCACATAAGAAAGTGGAAGCATAAGCTACATAAGGAGGAAGAAACCTCATGATGAGGAAAGTTCTTCTTAAACCAGAAAAGGGACCGAAGGAACTAGTTCAACAAACAATCATGTTCGGAACTTCTTGCAAGTCGAAAGACAAAGTTTGCAAAGTAATCATAGAGAGTGGGAGCATCGACAATCTAGTATCCACAGTGATGGTGGAGAAGATAAAGTTAAAGACAATTGCACATCCAAATCCATACAAGGTATCGTGGTTGCAGAAAGGGCATCAGGTCGTGGTAAGTCAACAATGCCAAGTTGAATTTAAAATAGGAGGTTACAAAGATGAAATCTTGTGTGATGTAATTCCTATGGATGTCTGTCATATTTTATTGGGTAGGTCATGGAAGTATGACCGAAAGGTTATTCATGATGGAAGAAATAATACCCATACGATAGAGAAAAATGGTAGAACACATATGTTGTTACCCATAGAGTACAAGGAGACAAAGAGAGAGACTAGTCCAAGCATACTTCTCATGAGTGGGAATGAACTCTTGAAAGAAGTCAAGAAGGAGAAAGAAATATAGTTTGTTGTAGTGAGGAAGCCTAGAGTTGTCCTTACAAATAATTTTGTAGAAGATTTGCCTATATAAATCCAGGAACTGTTAGAAAACTTTGTTGATATAGTCGTTGATGAGTTACCACACTCATTTCCACCCATCAGGAGCATAAGCCATCACATTGACCTTATTCTAGGAGCTAGTTTACCAAACAAGGCAGCTTATAGGTTGACACCTAGAGAGAATGAGGAGGTGAAAAATCAAGTCCAGGAGTTGTTAGATAAGGGGTCAGTCAGGGAAAGCCTAATTCCATGTGCAATAACGACTGTATTAAGTCCAAAACAATATGGAGGATGGAGGATGTGTACAGATTCCTGAGCCATCAACAAGATAACCATATATATATTCCCTTTACCAAGGATGGATGATTTGATGGACTGTTTGAGTGGAGCAAGCTATTTTTCCAAGATAGACTTGAAGAGTGGATATCATCAAATCCAAATGAGAGAGGGAGATGAATGGAAAACAACATTCAAGACAAACGAAGGATTGTTTGAATGGTTAGTCATGCCATTTGGGTTGACAAATGCACCAAGCTCATTTATGAGGTTGATGAATGAAGTGTTGAAAGACTTCATAGGAAAATTTGTCATAGTATATCTGGATGACATACTCGTCTTTAGTAAGACAAAGGAAGAACACTTAAGACATTTGACATCAGTGATGGAAAGGTTGCAACAGGAGAAATTGCTGATAAATCTGAAGAAGAGTTCTTTTATGAAGAAGGAGCTCATATATTTGAGTTTCATAATCTCTTCAAATGAATTGAAGATGGACCTAGAAAACGTGAGAGCAATCAGAGAATGTCCATCACTGAGTAGCATATTTGAGGTAAGAAGTTTTCATGGGTTAGAGGTTTTTATAGAAAATTCATCAGAAATTTCAGTGGCATATGCGCACCCATGTTGGATATTGTGAAGAAGAAACACAAGTCTTTAGTTGGATAGAGGAACCAGAGAAAGGTTTCATAGTGTTGAAGGAGAAAATCACAGATCAACCAATTCTGGTCTTACCAGATTTTGGGAAAACATTTCAGGTGAGATGTGATGCAAGTGGGTTAGCTATTGGAGAAATTTTGAGCTAGGACAATAAACCAGTTGCTTATTTCAGCGAGAAACTGAATGATTCCAAGAAAATGTATTCCACGTATGACAATAGATTTTATGCAGTGATTCAAGCATTGAAAAAATGGAGACATTATATAATTCCTAAAGAATTTTTCTTGCACAGTGATAATCAAGCTTTGCAATTTATTACTAGGCAAGAAACGTTGAATAAAAAACAAGCAAAATGGGTAGAATTTATGCAAAATTTTACTTTTGTTATTAAACACATTGCTGGAACTACTAACAAAGTTGCAAATGCTTTGAGCAGAAGGAGTTTGATTGTACAGGAATTCTAGGTGGAGACTTTAGGGTTCGAGCACCTCAAGGAGATGTATAAAGAAGATGCGGATTTCAATGAAGCTTATGAGGCATGCAAGAATCCTTTATTAGGAGATAGAATCCCATGGAATGAATATTTGATCCATGATGGATTACTATTCAGAGGAAGACAACTATGCATTCTAAAATGCTCAATGAGAGACAACCCGCTGAAATAAAAACACAATGGAGGTTTAGTTGGACACTTTGGTCATGATAAGACATTTGCACATCTGAATAATTCATATTATTGGATGAGCATGAGAGAAGAAGTGAAAAGATTTGAGAACAAATGCAGAATTCACCAGTATGCAAAGCGAAGACAACATAACACTGGTTTGTATCAGACATTACCAATTCCAAAGAGGCTGTGGGATGCAATCATTATGGATTTTGTGTTGGGATTGCCTAAAACTCAAAAAGGAAGTGATTTGATATTTGTTGTGGTAGACAGATTCTCAAAAATGTCACATTTCATACCATGCCAGAAGACAAACGATGCCACACACATCGCTAATTTGTTTTTCAGAGAAGTAGTAGGACTACATGGATTTCCAAGGAGCATAGTTTTAGACAGAGACACCAAATTTGTAGGACACTTTTGGAGGACTCTACGGAAGAGGATGGGGATGAAATTATCCTTTAGTTCAACATATCACCCTCAGACAGATGGGCATACTGAAGTAGTAAACAAGATTCTGGGAAACTTGTTGAGAATTTTAGTCACTGAGCAAAGCCGACAATGGGATCAGATTCTGGCACAGACATAATTTGCATTCAACAATTCAGTGAACAGGAGCATAGGAAAAAGTCCATTTGAAATTGAGTATGGTATACAAACAAGAGGGATTACAAAGTTGAGAGATTTAAATCAAGATGAGTTCAGGAGTGTTGGAGCAGAGAATTTTGCAACAGAAATGCAGAAACTCCATGACAGAGTAAAAAAGCAGCTACATGAAAACAGTCAGAAATACAAGAGCATAGTTGATCAAAAGAGAAGATAATTTCAATTCGAAGTTGGAGATGAAGTTTTAGTTCATTTGAGAAAAGAGATATTTCCAAGGGGAATGTACAACAAGTTAAAAATGAAAAAGATAGGACCATGCAAGATTCTCAGAAAATCCACAGCCAATTCTTATGAGATTGAGTTTCCAGACAATGTTGGGATATCGCCGATATTCAATGTTGCAGACCTATATTTGTACAGGAGAGATAAAGTAGGATAATCAGATGATCATAAATAAATTCAGTGGGAAGAGAAATTGCCCACAACATAAAAACCTCATATGGAGAAAATTATCGAACAAAGGGATGGAAAGAAAACTAGGTGGAAGACATATCTTGAATACTTAGTGAAGTGGAAAGATCATCCAATGGAGGATTCAAGTTGGGTCACAAAACCTGATATTTTGAAGCATGGAAAGACAATGCAAGGGCTCATGGAGAGGAGTCCATGAAATTTTTTAACCCGAGGAGTATGATGTAGGAGCATTGCCTTCAACGTTAACAATGCACATGTCGAGGCAAAAGAATGACATCTCAACAATGACAAAGTTTCAAATCAAACATTTAACTCAGAATTTAATTGGTTGTTGAGATATTTTGTAAACAAAAATTTTAAATTGTAACTTGTTTGTAAAATCTAGAAGGACTGTAAGAAATGGAGATATGGAGTGTCGAATCTATCTGGCAATAACTATTAGTTATTGTAATAGGACAGAGTAGGTAATAATTTTAAATTTGAAATGATCGATTTTAGAACAGGAAAAGAGAGCCCATGGAGCCAGTCCTTAGATAATTATCCAGTTTTTTCATTGTAACATATGGAGGTGTAAGAGAAAGAATAGATAGAAAGAGTAGAGCAGAGTAGAATAGCAGAAACACTATGTAATTTTCATTTTTCATGAATGAATAGAAAAAACAGAAGTTTGTCCCAAATTTGTAGACCGTGTTCATTTTCTCATGAGATTGAATGAGCGTTATTCTGTGTGTACAATTTATTTCAAGTTTAGTTTCATGCATGAGAGTTCGAGAGATTGACTGTATGGAGTCGTGATGAAACTGTTTAAGTTTCTCTTTGTTTCTCCTCTGATACTTGTATTCAAGGTGTGCATCTCGAACGTAAGGAGTGCATCGACTGAGTCTCAGATTGACTCAAAGAGAAGTTCAAAGGGAACCAAGGAAACTCATACTAGGTGCAAAGTGTGCACAATGTCAAGAAGCTAATGAGATCTGAATAACCAGAGCCAAAGAACACCAGGTGGGTGAGAAGCATTTTCTTTTCAACAAAATCCTTCGAACTGAGTTTTCTGAAATCCCAGAACGCAAGGTGTGCGTTGAAGATAGATAATCCTTCAAGGGATGAAGCTCAGAAGGGATATCAATTTCATAAAGTGTTCACGAGATCTAGAAATTGGATTCACAGGAAAGGTGAAGATCAAAATCTTCTAAGTGTTGAAATCTTCCAAGTCTGGGAAGAAGGTGCAAAAGATCAGGAGGGAGAGCACAACAACCATCAGATAAGCTGCAAGGAAATGATATGGACCGTTGAATCCACGTCCAGACACTCAGGAGAGAGTGCAGGAGAGATCAAATCAAAACTGTTAGATCGGAGCAACATGGACTGATAACCGTTGGATTTGGAGGAAGTGTGCAAAGGTTAAAGCCCTTCACAGTGCAAAGGAAGGTGGGTTTTTCGAAATCCAAATTCTCGATGTGATCATAGTCATCCATCGAAGGGGACACGTGGTGAGTAGCCAACGTTTTGCTGACTCGTGCATCAAAGGAGTCAAAGTTTGAGTTACAAGAAATCTCGACTCGTGAAATTGCGATTCAATCCTGATTGTCGGATAGAGAGGAGATCTGGATCGTCAATTGTCCGGAAAAGGTTTCAGGGTTTTGACGATCGAAATATCTGAAGAGAGAGACCTCTCGACCTCGCGAAATGCGAACTCGTGAAAAGATCACAGTCGTTGATCATTCCGGAAAGATCACAGCCGTTGATCATGGCGAAATATAACAACCGTTGATCGTGGCGAAAGATCATAGTCATTGATCATGGGGAAATATCACAGCCATTGGCTATCCTGACATCCTCAAGATCATCCATTTTAGAGGGACGCGTGGCGAGAGATCAACATTTCCCTGACTCGCTACTGAAGAAAGTCAAAGGAGTAGAGTCAAGGATTGGCGAAGTCCAGAATCGTGACATCATCTGAACCATCAGATCACATGAAACCTGGACCATTTATCTAGGTGAAGGAAATATCAGGATTTTGAAGGACAAGGAGTCAACTTCTTCACATTGCCAATACGCGAAATGCGACAAGTGTTGTTTGGGCTCAGTCAATGATCACATACGATAGTCATGAGGAGAAAGGATACGAGGAGAGCTAGCCCAGTGATTAGCCTTCATCAGGAATCAACTATCGGGAGTTAGAGAGTCAAGGGTGGCTCACATGTCGAAGTCCCAACACGCGAAGTTCTGAAACACTCTTTCTGTAGGTGCGTGGTCATAGCCCGTGGTCACGTGGGGTGGAGCTCGTGCTTGGTGCTTATTCACAAAGAGAGAGTTTCATAAAGGGACCTGTGAATATTTTAACTTGGGGTCCCATCAGGGACCAAAGAGTTGTTTTAACTCGAGGGGATTGAATGATGTAGAGACCGGGAGGTCGTAGAACCACGAAGGGGAGGGGGTAAACATCAACTAGAAGAAAGAATAGATCTATATTCAATAAGCATGTATGAGTTGAATGAAATATTCACATTATATGAAATGAGAACTGAACAAGAGAATCCAGGTACAAATGAAGTAGCATTCAAAGAATCCAAGAAGTCAAAGAAAAAGGGAAAGTGACATGCAAATTCAGACAACAACAACATTGACATCTCAGAAGATGATGAATAAGTAGCCAACTTTGTCAGAAGACTGAAAAAGGGAACTGATGGAAAATACAGAAGTAAGCTTCCATTGATTTTTTTAATTGTGATGGTATTGGTCATTTCACTAACAAATGTCCCCATAAGAAAAATAAAGAAATGAAGAAGATGACTCAAATAGAAAACAAGTATACAAAGGAAAAAAGATCAAAAGAAAAATTTCAAGCAAATATTTTTCACTAAAGAAGACAACATCTCATCAGACAAATATGAAGACAACGAAAGTGATACAGAAAGGGTTATATTCACGGAAATAGAAAATTTCCATGAATATTGGCACAAGGGCAGACCCAGGGTTCAACTCTAACAGTGAACCAACAAACCCTAACTACTGGCGCTTTTGGCAATACCTGCGAAGAAGATGAAGTCTCACCCGAAGTAGCAATACGGGGGTTGCAGAACACAGGTGTCTACAACCAGAGGAAGTCCAAGATTAATCCATAATAAAAATGCAATATAACTAGAGATTCTTAATGGTATTATGCTCAACTTTGTGAAGTTAGTTATATCTTATTATATTTAGTAATGAAAATAATAATGCAATCGCAGTATAAAATATAGCAAATAACACATCATCATTCACATAGAACAACAATATTTTATGTGGTTCACCCTCTCCCTAGGGCTACGTCCACAGAACTATGTTTATTGATAAAGTAGATGAAAATATATAGTTCTATATGTGCACTCAGATGCAGATCCTTCTCTCTCTCTCCTCTTTATCTCCCAACCCTACACACCCAGCTACAGATTCGATCTTCGCACCCAGCTAAAGATCCAAAATACATGAATTCTCTAATACATAACACTTTTACATCTCAATCTCTCTATCAAAAACAACAACAACAACAAGCCACTCAAGTCTTCTATACCTCTATTTATCATTCCATGACTCTTAGAAACCCTAAACTGAAGTCCAGGTGCAAAAACCCTAGGTACCAAAACCCTAGGTCCACATAAGCCACATTTTGATGGCTTCGCCGACCTGTTCTTCCTTATTCTCCGCGAGGTTCTCCAAAGCACCCATTAGTGTTTTCTTTCTCTTGTTGATTTGTCCCCAATCTGTCTTCTTTGTTTCTTTGTCTTCATTGGTCTTCTCTTTCAATGAATTGCTTTCCCTTACTTTGTTCCTTCTTTTATGCTTCTTTAACCACTTCGACCCTTCCTTGGTTTGTGTGCCTTCCACGCTCTTCTTTCTTCTTCCTTAATCTTCGCTTTCTTCCATAATACCTGCCAAAGGGCCAACACACTTCCAACACTCACATGTGAATCTTCCCGAGTCACTGTAGGGTTAAGCCTCTTGTATTACTTCAACTGTAGACTGTGCAAAGAAACTTGTGCTTTCTGCTCTATCCCTCCCTATCTTGTGCAATCTATATTTTCTATGTCTAGTACCCAATTTCAACTGCACCTGGTACCTAGACCCTTCTTCCTTTGTTTTTACTAATGGTTGTGAGGTAGCTAGTTGTCATAATACAGCTTCAACCAACTCCCATTTACTAAACCATCATTCCATTCTCCATTATGAGTCTTCAATTGCACATCTCCCCCTTTTGTAACATAGGCAACCTCAAATGGCCCAAGCCAATGTGTCTTGAACTTTCATGGATGCTTCATGAACTTGCTGTCATATAAAAGTACCAAATCTCCTCATTTAAATGATTTCTTCTTGATTTGTTTGTCATGATAAGCCTTTTCTCGTTATTTTTGTACTTGCTGATGAAATCCTGCAATGAACCTATCTTCCTCTAATTCTATCAACTGTGTGAGCCTATCTTGAGCAATGCCAGTGTCATCCATTCCTGTAAATGTTGCAATTCTTAAACTAGGAACCAAGTATTTCATATGTACCACTGCTTCCAGGCTATAAACTAACTTGAAGGGAGTTTGCGTGGTTAAATTTTTTCAAGTAGTTATATAAGCCCATAAAACTGCTGGAATTATCAAATCCCAATCATCTCTTTTAACACTGCAAATATTAGTCAACGATGTCTCCAAGATTTTATTGAAAGCTTCGACTATACCATTCTCCTGTGGGTGGTATGGTGTGTTCTTCTAATGGTGAAATTCGAACTTCTGAGTCAAGGATTCAATAGTTTTTTTAATGAAGTGTGTGCCTTGATCACTCATAAGGATCTTTGGGCATCCAAATCTAGTTATGATATTGTCAAAGATGAACCGCACAACTGTAGTTGCACTACAATCTTTAACTGCTCTAGCTTTTGTCCATCTGGTCAAATACTCTGTAGTAGTGATAATGTATCGAGCTCTTGTGCACTTTCTTGGTGGGTTGATAGGTCCCACAAAGTCAATAGACCATTTCTCAAATGCTTGTAACGTTAGCTGAGGTGCTAAAGGCATCTCATCCTTTCTGGAAGGCTTCCCTATTATTTGACATACATCGTAGGCTCTGTAGTATTCCTTAGCATCCTTATGTAAAGTGAACCACCAGATATTGACTCTGAGAACCTTCTGCATTGTTTCTTTCCCTGCATAATTTCCTCCTGCGATGCCTTCATGTGCTTCTGCAAGGATCAATGGTCTTTCTGACTCCATAACACATCTTCTTAAGATATCATCTGGTCCCATCTTATATAACTGTCCAACTATAAGTTGAGAATCTACAGTGCGGACTACCAACTGTTTCTTATGCATAATTGTATACTTGCGAGGAGTCATTCCTATGGATAGGAACTGGACTATCTTGGCGAAGTGATCATCAACTTTTTTTATGGCCAACAACTACGCATCTGGTAGTGTATCATCCAAGCTGGTAGGTTCCTCGGCATGTTCTAACCTGGATAAGTGATCAGGTCCCTTTTTCATTCTTCCCGGATTGACCACAATCTCAAAGTCATACTCATGGAATAATAATATCCATCTGCATATTATCCCCCCCAACACTGGCTTGTTGACTAAGTAGTTCAATGCAGAATGATCAGTGAACATCTTAAAATGTCCTCCCAACAAGTAGTGTCTAAACTTTTTCAATGCATATACCATAGCTAAGCCTTCTCTTTCAGTGGTAGTATAATTCATTTGATATGTAGAAAGCTTCCTGCTAGCAAAGTCTATAGGGTGGTCAATATCTCTTGCACCTAGTTATGCCAAAACTGCTGCAAATGCAATGGATGAAGCATCGAAATGAACATGGAATTCCTTACTCCAATCTGAGAAAACCAAAATAGGCGCAGTGACCATTTTCTGCTTTAGTGTGTCTTAGCTCTACTGACATTCTAGGTATGTCCATTGAAAATTACTATCCTTTTTTAATATCTTTTCCATAGGTTTTGTTATCTGTGTGTAACCCTTAATAAACTTTCTATAATATCCAGTGTGTCCCAATGCAATGTGCAACTGTCTAACCGAAGTAGGAGGAGGTATATCAACAATGATAGAAATCTTGGAAGGATCTACCAACAACCCCTATTTACACACAATGTGTCCTAACAACACTCCAAAAAGTGAAAATAAAATACACTTCTTCAAGTTCAGGGAAATCTGACATTGCCTGCACTTATCTAACATTAATCTCAAACATTCAATATGATCTTTCAGTAGACTAAAAATAGTCTAGTCATCAAAGTATGCCTCCAAACACATATGTAAAAATTCCTTAAACGCTTCGACCACCACCTTGGAAAAGATGGTTGGTGCATTCTTCAAACCAAAATGCATCACAGTGTCCTGAAAACAACCCCATTCTGTTGCAATTGTAGTCTTATGTCTGTCCTCCTTAGCAATTATGATTTGGTGATAGCCTGAGAATCCATCTATGAATGAATAAACTTCATGTCCTCCTACATTATCTAGAACTTCATCAGTAAAAGGTGTAGGAAATGGATCATGTAAACATGCATCATTCAATTTCCTTAGATCTACATAGATTCTAATTTATCCTGACTTCTTATCTTGGACCACCATAGGGTTGATCCATTCATATTCTTCAATTGGTTCTATGATTCCTACTTCCAACATCTTGTCTAATTGAATCTTAACTTTTTGTTTGTACTTGGGATTCATCCCGTAAGGCCTCTGCTTGATAGGCCTTGCATCCACTTTTAAAGGAATCTTCATTTCTCCCATGGGCCCCTTAATTCCCTTCATGTCTATGAACTTGGTTGGAAACAATCCCTGATACTCATGCAATAGTTCTGTAATCTTACTAATAGTAGCATCATCCCAATAGTCTCCAACGTTTGATAACTTAGGTGCTTTCTCTATTCCAATGTTAATCTTCTTAATTTTAGTACGCTGTCAAACAAAAGGTAATTCAATCCTTGGCCCTTCTATACCTCTTTTTCCTTTAGTTTCTGAAATGTTCACATTCCTAGGGTCATCATCCTCATCAACATTAGTATTATAACAACTTTGTAACCTTTGAAGAGGTGTAGTCCATTCATCTTCTTCTTTTTCAATAGGGAGGTTAGGTACTTCCTCAAAGACCTTCCATCTTACAATTTGCAGAGCCTGATCTACTGTGGGGTACTGACTTTCAAATAGGAACATAGCTATAACATTCTAGGTTATACCATACCAATCTATAGTGTCTAGGTGCAGTTCTTCTTGAAGATACTAATTGATAGGCGTAGTATCGAAGGTGTTAATGAACTTATGTACCCACCTTTATTTGGGAATGCTTCTCTAGGATTCCTCACAACTTCGAACATGGTATTTAGGACAAATCTGACCTGTGTATTGAAATTCGCAACCTTCAACTTGGTCTGAAAAGCATACTGTCAACAAGGTGAGACATTTTACCCACTCCGCGATGTTCCTCTTGTGTGTTCCCCACCATCTAGCTGATGTTGCTTTCAAGGATTCATCTAGTGCTAACAACCTCTGTTGTATTGGTACAATTCTTTCAAATTCAACTAGAAATGTCTCTAAATTATTCACTCCATCAAATGTTGGAAGATTACTTACTTCTGTGCCAATCCAACGAACTGCCTTCGTCAATCTGGCACACCTCCGCATAGAGACTTCATACATGATGTTTTGCTAATTTTCCAATGCTTCTTCTGAATCTGACGAACATGCACTTTCACTTCGCCAACTTAGATTTCCACCTGCTGTAGGATTAATATAATCTTGCTTTCATGTTTTCAGTTTATAGATGTTTTCTAGATCATAGGCACGGTCTTCTTCTCTTATAGGTTCTGTGTATCTGTGACCTTCATTAGGGTCAAGAGGTGAAATGACCCTAAGGCCATCACCTTCAAATGTCATTCTTCTCTTTTTTAGGTCAACAACAATCAATTTGTTGAAATCCCAATCAATTCCCAACAATGTAGGATAAGGACAACTATCATCAACAATCTCAATTACTTCGAAGTCTACAAATTTCCTCACTCTGTCGATGTCTATAGGGACATGCTCTAATATTCCAAAGGGGCTCACCGCCTGCTGATTAGCCATCCTGAGCCTAATAGGAGAGTAAATCAATTTTGGTTTTCCCATCAATTCCCAAGTCTGCTTTGTCATAACATTTACTTTTCCTCCCAGATCGAGGACCACATAGTCCATGTCATAGTCACCAATCTGAGCACTAAGGTGCAGTTCCTTGCTTGTTCTCATTTTTCTAGATACTTGATTCACATCTCTATTCAACAGAGGATCTACTCTTCCAATTTGATATTGTCTTATAAGGTGTTGTAGTTCCTGCACAACTATTTCATCTTTAATCAAATTGATACAAGTATACAAGAAGTCCATAATCTTKCTTACCTCTTTTCCTTGCCTAAGTGGGATAGATTGATCRAATGTTGTGGGAATTTCACAATCCCTTACTTTTGGTTGTTCCCTAGATAAAGAATCATGTTCACCTACAAATCCTCTCCTTGCTTCTTCAAAAGTATTCTTTTCTTTCCTTGGATCAAACAATGACGCCTTCTTTACACTTCTTCTAATCCCTGATCCATCTATAGTTTTTCCTGGAGTCACCCTATCTTCTCCTGTGACAACACCTCCTCTATTAATAACAATGACTCTAGGTTCCTCACCGCGAGGATCAATTGATATTAGTTGGGCTTGTTGGTTTCCACGTCGTCTTTCCTGAAATTTAGCTAACAATACTGGATAGTCTTCAATGACATGGTCAAATGAGTTACAATAAATGCAAGTGGTATAAGGGTTCTGGAAATCCATTGCCAAATGACCTAGTTGGGAGCAGTTATAGAAAATAATCTGGTCTCAACCTCGACCCATGACTCCTCCTCGTCCTCTTCCTCTGAACCCACCCCGAGGATTGAAGTTTTCTCTTCCTAGGGAGTTGAACTACACAACATTCCCTTCTTGTTGTATTTCTCCTTGAATTATATATGTATCCCTTGATCTTTCATGCATGAGGTCATAATCCCTACATTCCTTCTGATCATGCCCCACATATTTGCAGAATGTACAATAAAGATTGGTGGGTGTCTGGACATATTTTTTCATACAATAACATTCACTAGGGAAATTTCTAGTTCTACATACCTCACACCATGGTAAAGTAGCCTCCTTCAAAGGGTTAGGGGATCCAGAGGCCAAGTATTCATTAAATAAAGGACAATTCTCTTTGTCATGGACCTCTTCTTTACATCTAATACACTAGATGTATTCTCTTTTCTCCTTTCCTTTATCTTTCTTCATGTCTTCAACTTGTAAATATAAGCTAGTTAATTGATTCAAAAGCTTACTCATACCTGGATTGGATTCTCCTACATGGGCTGCTTCTAGTTTCATGGCAATCTCTAATGCCTCATCCTGTGAAGTGACCTTCTGTTGCATCAGAGGAACTCTAATATGTGGCAGGAGGGCAGGGATGAACCCTTCCTTATGATGTTCGTCTGGAATATGAAAACTTAAATGGCCTGTCAAGGTCTTAAACCTATGATCAAATTCCCAAACAGGTTCAGTCACCTTATTCTTGATTTCCTTCAACTCTATAATGCACTGCGACTCTGACTTAGGCTTCTTGAACTCCACACTCAACGCAGTCTTAATGTCATTCAACAGTTTAGGCTGTACAGATCCTGTAACAAACTTCATGTACTAGCTCAATGCATGGTCCCTAAAGGTAGTACTAAACTAATCTCTCTTAATAGCTTCACCGATGACTTGCTTAATGCTCCATATGGCTTCGCATAAGAACCAGTGCTGGTCAGGATCCTCAGATCCATCTCCTCTAAAAATGGGTAACCTCATTTCATCTGCCATGGATTTTCCTTGGTTTCTCAACTGAGTATGTACTAAATTGCTTGTAAGAGTGCTATGAGTGCTCTGATTACTCTGGTTACTCTGGTTACTTATTGCTGCTAAAAAAAGAGGAGTAGTAATACTTACTTCGATAGTAGGCACAGTCCCTGAAGTTTCTGGTACTTCTCGGTGAAGTTCCTCATTGTTTACTTCCTCTGCCCTTGCGAACTATGAATGTTCTTCGTCTGATATCGCTTCTTCTTCTCCACTGTAGAAATCTTCATCTGTTGTCAATGGCACATAACTCCACTTAAACAGGTTTGCAAGAGGAACCTTTCTGAATGATCTCCCACTCCACGTGTGTCCAGCCTCTGCGCCACTATCGCTGTCTAAATTTTTGAACATTCACTTTAAAATCCAACTGATTACTGTATCTTCTGGATACTATTCTCATGCAATAACATCTTAATCTTTAGTTTCAAAAAGTGTAGAAACTTTCCTCTAGTTCCCTTGACGAAATATCTCTCTGCTTGGCTATTTGATTCCACTCTGTCAATAGAAAATCCAGTAATGTACCCTCCAATAGTTCTATCAAACCAGAGATCCACCACTCTAGACACAACATTATTGACTTTCTTAACTTTCTTGATAAACTCTGATGTCCAAACCACGGGAGGTATAGATCTAATTTTTCAAACTGAGTGTCTTCTAGTCTAGCTAGCCACTTGTACAACTCCTTATGAACTCCTACAAAGAAAATCTCATGTAATTCAGTAAATATATACCTTCCCAGCCAATCTTATGTACTAATGCTAGGGTTCTTGTTCTGAGCTTCGGTGAAGTCCCTTTCTTGTTCTTCTATCCACTTCTGAATCTCTATCTTTGATGGAAACCACCTTGACATTCCCTCAAGAAGATCTTGGTCCCAACAATAGAACCATTTGTTGGCACAGGGGTAGACCCAGGGTTCAACTCTAACAACGCACCAAAAAACCCTAACTACTAGCTCTTTCGGCAACACCTACGGAGCATATGAAGTCTCATGCGAAGTAGCAATAGGGGGGTTGCAGGACACCGGTGTCTACAACCAGAGGAAGTGCAAGATGATTCCATAATAACAATGCAAGATAACCTATATATTCTTAACAATATTATGCTAAACTTTGTGAAGTTAGTTATATCTTCTTATCTTTAGTAAGGAAAATAATAATGCAATCACAGTATAAAAGATAGTAAATAACACAACATCAATCACATAGAACAACAATATTTTATGTGGTTCACCCTCTCCCTAGGGCTACATCCACATAACTGTGTTTATTGTTAAAGTAGATGAAAATACACAGTTCTATCTGGGAACTCAGCTGCAGATCATTCTCTCTCTCCTCTTTATCTCCCAACCTTGCGCACCTATATGTAGAGTTGATCTTCGCACCCAGTTGAAGATCCAAAATACAAGAATTCTCTAAGACATAACACTTTTACATCTCAATATCTCTATCGACAACAACAACAACAACAACAACAACCCTCTCAAGTCTTCTAGACCTCTATTTATCATTCCATGAATATTATAAACCCTAGACCAAAGTCCAAGTGCCAAAACCCTAGGTACCAAAAAATCTAGGTCCACATAACCCACATTTTGAGGGCTTCACCAACCTGTTCTTCCTTCTTCTCTATGTGGTGCTCCAAAGAACCCATTAGTGTCTTCTTCTACTTGTTGATTTGTCCCCAATCTATCTTCTTTGTTTATTTTTCTTCCTTGGTCTTCTCTTTCAACGAATTTCTTTCCCTTACTTAGTTCCTTCTTTTATGCTTCTTTAACCACGTCGACCCTTCCTCGATTTGTGTGTCTTCCACGCTCTTCATTCTTTTTCTTTCTTATTCCTTAATCTTCGCTTTCTTTCATAATACCTGCCCAAGGGCCAACAATGAAGAATTCACTGAAGAAGAATATCAAGAGACATAAGTTGACTATAGAGAAGAACTATTGAGTGATATAGAAGTTATAAAAAGAGAAAACAAGAAAAACAAGTCACTACAGGAGTAACTAAAAAGAAAAGAGGAAACTCAAATTTTCAACTCTAAAGAACTAGAGAACATGATCACTTCAACTCTAAATAACTAGAGAATATGATCACCTCAACTCTAAATAACTAGAGAATATGATCACCTCAACTCTAAATAACTAGAGAATATGATCACTAAATTAAAAATTCAAGTTGAAGAAGATAAAAGAATTTAAGAAGCACTCAAAGAACGATTAGAAGAAAGAGACATGGTCATTGGAAATTTAGAAGCAAAGATTGTTACATTGATAAAATATATTCAAAAGAAAAACATGTAGAATATCTATAAAGTTTTGGACAACATTATTAACAGTCAGAGACCAAATCATGACAAGTCCGTACTTGGATACAATCAGACAGAAAATGGATCAATCTCCAAAGCGATAGATCAAGAAACACATCCAAGAAGATATTTAGAGATGGTCATAGAAGACAAGAAGTTTTACGAGGAATATCATAGGGACACTCCTCCACCCATAAGATTCACATTTCACAATCAACGATAGTAAGAAACAAGAAGACCTCAACAAGAATAAGAAGGATTCAGGAGAGTAAATCCTTTCAGAATATCTTCAACTCCCATGTATCAAACTATCTTCTTTGTTTTATGTTATTCATGTAACATTTTTGGACATTGTAACGCCCCTAAACTGATAAATGATTAAAGATGATTAAGCAAGATTTAATTAAGAAAGAATCACAATTAATAAAATAACATTGATTGCAGACTGCATTCAATGATCTGATAAACCAATTTAAAAGACAGTCAGTAAAAAATGGAGATAACTACTGAGTTATGTATGCACAGGGTTGCGTACGCAGGGTGCGGGAGCCCATAAATCCCGAGGCAGTAAAATTTATCGGGGGACGCAGGTCGGAGGACGCGTGGAGGGGGTTTGGTGGTAGAGTTACTGCGTGAGGCGACGGGGAGGGATAAGGGACGGGAGAGGGGGAGGTGCAGGCAGTCGGCGAGAATGGATGTTGTGGGGCTGTAAGCTCAGGACCACTGTGTTTGCCGGAAGCAGAGAGATTCTGCGGACTGTGATAATTGGCTGTGATCTATTGTGCTGGGTGAGCAGAGAGTTCTGCACCACGGTATCTACTGTGAGTAGAAACTTTCTGTACACTACTGTATTGGCTGTGAGCCAGTGGTATTTTGTGGACTGTTGGCTTGCATTAAGCAAGGAACAGAGTGTTCTGAACTGTGGCTTGATCTAGGGAGACACCGAGTTGCTGAAGGTTTTGGGCACGGAGGGCCAGGATATCCGTAGATATCCTGGAGCTAGGTAGTTTTCCTAGTTGGCAGGGAGGACAATAGTTTTGGGCAGTTATTAGCTTGTTTGTGGCAGGATTAATCTGGGTGTCAGCAGGAGCAGAGGCAGCAAAGCAACAGAAATTAGCATCAGTATCAAGTATGGGTCAAGTCATGCATTTATCTCATTTTACCAGAAAGTTATTACCCTGTGATAAATCTAAATTACTGAAATTGCGGTTGAGAACATAAATATATGCTGTGAAATTGTTATCTCCGTTTAAAAAAAAATGAATTGTTTATGAAATTAAATTAATGCTTAGAAGGATGTGGGCATTACAGACATAAAGGTGTAATTATAGAGCAAATAGAAGAAACAAAAAAAAAACTATGAAATTCATGCAAAAAATAGCTATCCAAGAAGGCATAGTGAAACACAACAAAGAAGCTACAACAAGTTTGAATCCTTGATCAATGAAGTGGAATGATACAAGTGCAACAACTTTGGACACATGGACAAATATTGTAGAATGACAGTCCCTGCTAGAGAATCACAATAGAATAACAATAGTCACAGACAAGAACCTCAACAAAGAATATGGATACGAAAGAAAAATCAATACAATAATGAAGAATTCACACTCACTCTACAAGATAACCACAAGAAACATGGTTGGTATGTTGACAGTGGTTTCTCAAATCACATGATAGGTGATGAGGACAAGTTTATAATCTTAAGAAAGGAAATTTATGGATCAATCTCCTTTGGAAATGATGAATCAACTAGAATCATCGGAAGAGGCACAGTCAGAATTGGAAACAAGGATACCAAGGAAGAAATTTTTCTACTAGTGGAATATATGAAACATAATATTATAAGTGTAAGTCAAATGTATGAACAAGGTCACAAACTTGTGTTTGATTCACATAAGTGAGAGATAAGAAAAGCAGGTTCAGGCATATTGGTTGCAAAAGTTGTAAGAACTTCAAGCAATATATATATATTAAGTAAAATTGGAAATGGAAAGTGTTTTCTAGGAAAGGAAGATGAAGTTTGGCTATGTCATAGAAGAATGGGTCAGATAAACTTTTACAACCTTGAAAAAGTCAGCAAAGAGGAAGTAGTCAGAGAAATGCCCCAGATCATGAAGCCAATCAAAACCTTATGCAAGCATTGTCAACAAGGAAAGAAAACAAAGACCAAATTCAAATCAAATGAATACTCCACAACAAAACCACTAGAAATTGTTCATATTGATCTAGTTGGACCAAATAGAACAAAGGGTTTAAAAGCTGAGCAATATTTTATGTTATTGGTTGATGATTATACAAGGATGAATGTAGTTTGTTTACTTAGGAAGAAGTCAGAAGCATCCGATAACTTCAAGGTATACAAGGAAATGGTTGAAAATGAAATGGATTAAAAAATCAAATGTTTGAGATCTGATAATGGAGAAGAGTTTACTTCAAAGGAACTTATGGATTTCTGCAGCAAGCATGGAATAAAAATGAAATTATTCTTTGCTAGGACACCTCAACATAATTGAGTCATCGAAAGGAAGAACATGACAGTACAATAAATGGCTCAAACTATGTTAACTGATTCAAAGTTGACAAATGTCTTTTGGGCACATGCAATGCATACAACAACTCATATTCAAAACAAAGTAATGCTCTGAAAAATAGTAATAAAACTCCCTGCGAGCTATGGAAAGGAATACCAGTGAATGTGAAGCACATCATAGTTTTTGGAAGAAAATGCTACGTCAAGAGAGAAGATGGAAGAATTGGAAAGTTTGATTCTCATGTGGAAAAAGGAATACTTTTCGAGTACTTGAGCACAAGGAAAGAATACAAATGCTTCATTCTGAGACTCAAGAAAGTTGTGGAAAGAATCAATGTGACGATTGATGAGACAGGTGGAAGAAAAATAAAGGAAGACAAAAATTAGTTAATGGAACAAGTTCACGAAGAAGAAGAAAATGAAGAAGAAGTAGYAGAAGGGGAAGATGAAGAATAGACRTTAGATGAAGAAGAGAAAGAAAAAAAATATCTTCAAGTACCTCCAAAGTAACCTAGAAAACGAATACAGAAGAATCATCCATTAGATCAGATTATCAGGAAGAAAGATGCAACGGTTGAGACTAGAAGAAGAATTCATTCACCGGAACAACTACACCTAACACTCGTATCTTCATTTGAGCCAAGAAGTTTTGAATAATACAACAAGGATGAATTATGAATAAAATCCATGGATGAATAATTGGATCAAATAGAGAAGAATGACACTTGGGAATTGGTTATGAGGCTAAGGTACAAGAATGTGATCAACACAAAGTGGGTCTTCATAAATAAATTCAATGAAGACAGACAAGTTACTAGGAACAAATCTAGATTGGTATGTAAAGGATACACACATGTTGAAGGTATTGATTTTGAAGAGACATTTTCTCCAGTTGCCAGAATGGAATAAATCCGATTGATCCTAACTTATGCATGCTCCAAGAATATTAAAGTGTATTAGATGGACGTGAAATCATCCTTCCTTAATGGGGATCTAGAAGAAGAAGTATATATTGAGAAACCAAAAGGATTTCAATGGTCAGAGAATGAAGATTATGTTTACAGGTTGAAGAAAGCATTGTATGGTCGCAAGCAGGCCCCTAGAGCATGATATTATAGAATGGATATATACTTACAGTAGCAACGGTTCGGGAAAGGAAATGCAGACAATAATCTCTACATCAAGGTAAATCAAGATAGTATTTTGTTAATTGAAGTTTATGTTGATGATATTATCTTTGGAAGTGATGATGACAAGATGAACCAAAAATTTACAAAGGATATGTAGAATGAATTTGAAATGTCATTACTTGGATAATTATCCTTCTTTTTGAGTCTTCAGATATGTCAACGAAAACAAGGAATTTTTATTTCTCAAATCAAGTATATCATAGAAATGCTAAAGAGGTTTGGAATGGAAGATTTCAAACCAATAAATACTCCTATGCATATTAATTGTAACACTACAAAAGAACAAACAATTAACGCCTAAAATAGTGCCAAAATTTAGTGTATTTTAGTTCATGAATTGGACACCTTTTCGGTGCAAAAATGGGTGCAATATGGTATTTTTATAATTGCGCCATATTTAGCGCCGAAATTAGCACTGTATTCATTGCCATATTTAACATCAGATTTATCACCAGGAATAGGGCCAGGTTTAGCATCAGAATTAGTGCCAGGAATAACACCGTAATTAGTGCCAGGTGTTGCTTGCAATTTTGTTTCCAATTTTTCTTACATTTTTGCATTTGGTTTGGATTCCTGTTTTACATCCAGTTTTTCTTCTGATAGAGATTCAAATTTTTCTTCAAGTTTGACATCGAGAATAGTGCTAGGTTTAGCACCAGGTGTTGCTTCCATTTTTTCCTCTTATATTCCTTCTAATTTTTCTTCCATTTTAGCTTCTAGTTTGGCTTCCATTTTTACGTCCAATTTTGCTTCTGATATGGCTTCCAATTTTGCTTCTAGTTTCACTTCCAATTTTACATCTAGTTTTGCTTCTAGTTTTGCTTCCCGTTTTTCTTTTGGTTTGGCTTCTAGTTTTTCTTCCAGTTTTGCTTCTGGTGTGACTTCCAATTTTTCTTCCATTGTTTTTTCCTTTCTTGCTTCCAAGAATGCTTCTTGTTTTTCTTACAATTATTGATTTAATGTGTTTTATTTCAATTTAATTAGTTAAATATATCATGTCTTTTAAATAACTTATATGATTATACAATAAGTCATATAAATGCATTTGAAATATATTATAGGATTACATTTATAAAAAAAATTTAGGGAAACGAGAATCCATACAAATTAACAACATCCTTATACTTATTAAATCTTCATCAAAATAGAATCTACAACATCCAGTATATATAAAATAGCAAGATAATTATTATAACATGGTAATCATCTATAATTAAAATATGTGAGTCAAATATCTATAATTTAAGTGAATTTGAAAACATCCATCATGAGCAGTAAATCAAAACCATCATACGTAATAAATATGCATCCAAAAATAATCAACCACTTTCAATATATAAAAATTGACGAGTCAATATTGATAAGATGATCATAATATATAACTAAAACAAGTGAAATTCAAATATATATGCCAGTAGATCAATAACATTTAAAAATGATACATGTCCAACAATAGACATAAGTCAAAATGATACATCATGTACAAATGATGTAAATAAAAGTGATAAATTATGTAGGACAAAATGATACAAGGATGTATGATATGTCATGTCCAAATGATATAAGTCTACATGAATCATGTCAAAATGATACAACTCAATAATATGGTAGTAGAGGCTGTGAAAATGACACATATGATAGCAACCATGGAAAGAGACATTATAACAATATATAAAAAATGATCCATGATGCATTCTATATGATCATGAATGTCACTGGTTGCTACCATCAACTGCCTCAACATCATCATCACCATCATGATCATCATCATTGTCATATGCATAGACATCGACATCACTTTCATATGTCTTTGTGTCATCATGAGCATCATCTGTCATATTAGCATCGGACCCAACGTCATAATCTAGATCTATTTGTTGAAGATGATCCAGATCTTCTGGAATATCCTTGTTCTGCAAAAAAAAACATTTAGAATGAAAAATTATTATTTATTTCATGCAATAATTAATTTCTTTGTTATATATCTAATATTACAACATATGAAATGAAACGATAATCATATTACATCATATAAAAGTTCACATACGCTAATAAAATTTCAAATAAGTTACATCTAAGATGTCATTCCAATGATGTAAAACATTCAACAATTCTAATAAACGTTATTAAAGATCACAAAAAAATGCCATCCCTAGCCTTGCCATGCCTTGACTTAACATGTCTTTCATTTCCTTGACATGTCATGCCTTTCCTTTTCTTCAAATGTCATGCCTTTCCTTGCCATGCCATCCCTTTCCTTGACATGCCTTTCCTTACCGTGGCATGCCTTTCCTTGACACACCTTTCCTTGACTTGATATGCCATTTCCTTTCCTTTACATGCCATGCCTTGAATTTCCTTGGCATTCCATGCCTAGCCTTGCTATACCTTGCCTTGACAAGTCATGCCTCGCCTTGACATGTATTTCCTTGCCTTTACATACCATGCGTTGCCTTTTCTTGAAATACCATGCCTTGCCTTTCCTTGAAATACCATGCCTTTTCTTGACATTCCAGACCTATCCTTGCGATGCCTTGCCTTCACAAGCCATGCCTTTTATTGACACGTCTTGTGTTTCCTTGACATGCCTTGCCTTGACAAGCCATGCCTTTCCTTGGCATGTCTTGCCTTGACAAGCCATGCCTTTCTTTGACATACCATGATTTTCCATGCCTTCTCATGGCTTATCATCACTTTCCTTGGAATGCCTTGCCTTTCCATGCATTTCCTTCCCTTGCCTTGGCATGCCTTGCCTTGACATGCCATGCCTTGCCTTGACATTCCTTTCCTTGTATTTCCTTTCCATGCCTTTCCCTAGCATGCCTTTCCTTTCCTTGACATGCCTTGCCTTGAGAGACCTTGCCTTTCCTTAACATCCCATGCCTTGAATTGACATGCCTTTCCTTGGCATGCCATGCCTTGCCTTTCCTTGACATGCCATGCCTTTCCTTGACATGACATGCCTAACCTTTCCATGTCATGTCTTTACAAGCCATGCCTTTCCTTAACATGTCTTGCCTTTCCTTGACATGCCATGCCTTGCCTTTACATCTGATGCCTTTCTTTGACATCCCATGCCTTTCCTTGACATGCCCTTCCTTTCCTTGACATGCCATTGTATTTCCTCGGCATGCCATGCCTTTCCTTGCCTTGACATGTCATTTCCTTTCCTTTCCTTTCCTTGATATGCCATTCCTTCCCTTTCCTTGACATTCCATGCCTTGCCTTGACATTCCTTTCCTTGAAAATCCATGCCTTGTCTTGCCTTGACATGTCTTGCCTTTCCTTGTCTTGACATGCCATGCCTTTCCTTTCCATGTCATTCCTTGCCTTGACATGCCATGCCTTTCCTTGACATGCCTTTCCTTTACTTGAAATTCCTTTCCTTGACTTCACATGTCATTTCCTTTCCTTGACATTCCATGCCTTGGCTTGCCTTGACATGCTATTCATTTCCTTGACATGCCATGCCTAGCCTTGGCAGGCATTGTATTGACAAGACATGCATTTCCTTGGCGTGTCTTTCCTTGAGAAGCCATGTCGTTCCTTGAAATTTCATGCTTTTCCATGCGTTGTCATGCCTTAGCATGACTTTCCTTGCAATGCCTTGCCTTTCCATGCATTCCCTTTCCTTTCCTTGCATTGACATGCCATGGCTTGACTTGACATTATTTTCCTTTCCTTGCCATGCCTTTCTCTGACACGCCTTGCCTTTCCTTGACATGCCTTGCCTTGATAGACCTTCCCTTGTATTTACATACCTTTCCTTGACATGCCATGCATTTCATTGACATGCCTTGCCTTGACATGCCATGCATTGCCTTGCCGTTCCTTGACATGTCATTCATTTCCTTAGCATGACATGTCTTTCCTTGAAAATTAATGCCTTGACATGTCATGCCTTTCCTTGACATGCCATGCCTTGTATTGCCTTGATATTCCATGTATTTCCTTGTCATTCCATGAATTTCCTTGACATGCCATGTCTTTCCTTGACATGCCTTTCCTTGCATTGACATTCATTTCCTTGACACACCTCACCTTGAATTGACATGCCATTTCCTTTCCTTGACATGCCATGCCTTGTCGTTCCTTGACATGCCATGCCTTTCCTTGCCTTGACATGAAATTCCTTGCCTCGACATGTCATGCCTTGCCTTGAAAATCCATGGCTCTCCTTGACATGTCTTGCCTTGCCTTGACATTCCATGACTTGCCTTGCCTTGCCTTGCCTTTCCTTGACTTTAAATGTGATTTCATTTTCTTGACATGCCATTCCTTTCCTTTCCTTGACATACCATGCCTTGCCTTTCTTTTATATGCCATGCCTTGAATTGACATGCGATGCCATGCCTAGCCTTTCCACGCCTTGCCTTGACAAGCCATGCCTTGCCTTGACATGTCTTTCCTTGCCTTTCCATGAATTTCCTTGACAATCCATGCCTTGCCTTAACATGTTTTGTCTTGCCTTGGCATGCCATGCTATGCCTTGTCTTGACATACCTTACCATGACTTTCCTTGCAATGCCTTGACTTTCCATACATTCCCTTGTTTTTTCTTTCCATGTCCTTCCTTGGCATGTCATGCCTTGCCTTGACATTCCTTGACTTGCCTTTCCTTTCTATGCCTTGCCCTAACATGCCTTTCCTTACCTTGACATGTCTTTCCTTGACATACCTTTCCTTGCATTGACATGCCTTGCCTTGGCATGCAATTCCTTTCATTGACATGTCTTTCCTTGACATGCCATGCCTTTCCTTTCCTTAACATCCCATTTCTATACTTGGCATGCCTTGCCTTGAAAATCCATGTATTTCCTTCACATGTCTTGCCTTCAGTTTACATGCCATGCCTTTCCTTTCCTTGATATGCCATGCCTTGTCTTGACATTCCTTTCCTTGACTTGACATGAAATTCATTGCCTTGCCTTGACCTGACATGTCTTTCCTTTCCTTGATATGACATGCCTTGCCTTGACATTCCATGCCTAGCATTTCCATGTCTTTCCTTGACAAGCCATGCATTGCCTTCACATGCATTCCCTTTCCTTTCCTTTCCACTTCTTTCCTTGACATGCCATGTATTGCCTTGAAATTTGTTTCCTTTCATTTCCTTGACATGCCACGTATTTCCTTGAAATTTGTTTCCTTTCATTTCCTTGACATGCCTTGCCTTGAAAGACCTTGCCTTTCCTTGACATGCCTTGCCTTGACATGTGATGCCTTGCATTGACATACCGTTCCTTGAAATTCCATGCCTTGCCTTACCTTGACATCCCATTCCTATCCTTGCCATTCCTTGCCTTGAAAATCCATGCGTTTCCTTGATATCTCTTGCCTTGACTTGACATGCCATGCCTTGCCTTGCCTTGACATACCATGCCTTGCCTTGAATTGACATGCCATTTCCTTTCCTTGACATGCCATGCCTTGCCTTGCCTTGGCATGCCATGCCTTGCCTTGCCTTTATACACCATGCCTTACCTTTACATTCCATGCCTACCCTTTCCACGCCTTGCCTTTCCTTGACATCCCATTCCTATCTTTTCCATGCCTTGCCTTGAAAATCCATGCCTTTCCTTGATATCTCTTGCATTGCCTTGCCTTGACATGCCATGCCTTGCATTGCCTTGACATGCCATGCCTTTCTGTGAAATTCCTTGCCTTGAATTGACATGCCATTTCCTTTCCTTAACATGCCATGCCTTTCCTTTACTTGACATTCCATGCCTTTCCTTTCCTTGATATACCATGCATTACCTTTGCATGACATGCCTACCCTTTCCATGCCTTGCCTTGACAAGCTATTCCTTGCCTTGACATGTCTTTCCTTTCCTTTCCTTGACAAGCCATGCCTTTCCTTGACATTTCTTTCCTTGCCTTGACTGGTGTGCATAGACTAAACTGTGGTATTTGGGAAGGTACCCATGCCATTGGCTTTTTGTTCCAGTAACCATAGATTTCTATAGCATAGGAATGCAGAGGAGTGAATCAAAGCACATTGTGTATTTATGAATGAGGTGGCATGGTATATTTTATTTTCCAATAATTTACCACCACGAACAATAAAGGTACTCAATAGTAAAGATAAATGTTGAATAAATATCGGTGTCAATGCTAGTACATGAACATTGTATTAACATTGAAGAAGAAACAGAATTGCTAAGTTTGTACGGCTGAGTTGTAGTATTTAGGATTGGAAATTTAAGAATTGGTGAAAAGGAAAGGTTATAGTTGGAGGCTCTCATGCAAGATTTAAGGTTATTGTTGGAGGCTCTCATGCAAGATTTAAGTACCTAAAATATATTAGGTATCTCTATCCTGAAATTAAATTGGCTAAAACCTTATAATCTATGTAGAATAATCTCTAGTTAAGAAAATTTAGAGAATCCCAACATTTCCATGCTATGACTAACCTAATTATAGCAATTTGTTTCTAGAACGATTACCCTAGTTTCCCCTTTTACTTATAAAAGTATTTTTTAAATAACAAAATAATAACAACATCTTGCTGATTTATTGGAAAGAAAATCAATTAAAATCATAAGAAATAAACTAAAATAAACTAGCCGTAGTAGGTGTCTCGAGCTGCTAGGATGTTGGAGTTGGAATGATCTTCAAGTTGAAAATATGACACCAATTTCTCCTGTTGTCATCAAACTTGGAACACATCTTTGATTCATGATATTTTCCTTGAAATATGCACCTGACTGTTGAGTTTGTGCCTTGATTACCGCTTGTATCCTCGAATGCTATAATTGCCAAAAATCTTGCCACCAAATCTTGGATATGTCTTCCACCTATGCCTTCAGCAAAAAATAGACAAACTTCTCCTGGGAAAACTATTTTATGATAATCTTAAGGAGATAACTATATGCTTGACCAGTGCTACCAAAAGTTTTGGAAATTGCATATGTATTATAAAAAGGTATAGTTTGGTAATTTAGGTTTCCTCAACATAGATTTAAAGGACAATTCACCATCTTTGTCTTCTTATCCCTTATCAAAAACAAGTCAGGAAAACGGAAAATTATCTTCAAACCTCCATCCTAAGTCATTTGAAATGCCTCCGCTAATATGGAAAAGCTATATTTCTTGGTCATATATGTTATATTTCTTTTACTGGTGCCTTAAATGATGACTGCTTTTCCTTGATGTTTATTTTGCTTGGCAAGTTTCTTTGCAGGTTTTTTAATTGACTTCAACACTTTTTTTTTTTCCTTTGGCATATTTAAATGAATTAGGAGCAAGGATTTATATAGTATATGACTCTTCTTCATCATTAATAGTGATAGGCTTCAACAATTCGGGATTTATCCTGGATTTTTGCTTGAGTCTAATTTTATTATATAGCTTTGTTTGAATTTTTCTGGAATATTGAGCCTTTGCGGAGGACTTTCATAGGGTTGATTCTATTTTTTTATTCCATAGGAATATCCTCTTGCACCTATTCTTCCTCACTTGCAATTTCCTCTGCGACCTTCTTGATAACCTCTTTAATCATCTGAGATCTTCTCTGATACACCACAACTTCTTTTCCATTAGATTTCTCCTTTACTAAAACAACTTTCACATTTCCATCTCCAAATATGACAAATTTATCCCTTGGAGGGGTTGTAAGGCCCAATTGCTTCAAACTTGGAAAAAACCTCCCAACAAAACCTTTTCTAGATACATATGTATAAATGATGTCTTTTGCTTCAACGGCCCTGTAAATTTTCGCTTTCGTAGAAAACATGGTCTTTGCAAGCTCCACTGCATGGGTTTTATCGACGTCATTCCCAAATTCGAATGGAAAAAAGATCTTTATGGTTCCATACTCTTTAATAGCCCTTTATTCTCATTTCCAGTAGGCATTCCCTCTTGTAAATGATTCCAATACTAAACGTACAAGCTTTGGAAAACAAAATTGATCATCATCTGCGTGTGCATTTCAGGAAATGAATCCCTCTTTATTGGCAAGTCCTGCACATCAAATTAAAAAAAATTCTTCCTATGGCGAAAGAAACAACAAACCATGTCCCTCTTTTTCTTTCTTCAACAATTCCTGAGCACAATTCTTAGCATGAGACTTGGAAAAAAAATGCAGAATATAGTTCTCAATCTTTGGCATTGGATCCAAATTGGAATCAAGACTCAATTTAATCTCATAACGTCGAAGTATTGATGCTAAGAATGTTGTCATTTCAACAATCACAAATTTCTTTCCAACACATACTCGAGAACCAGAACTAAATAGAATAAATGACAGATTAGCATTCAAAACCTCAAATTTGAACAAAGTGCCTTCAACCTATGAACCATCACATCATGTAGATCAGCATTCACAAACTACATCAACCTATCATTAAACATATGCTCCACCTTAATTATATTAGATGAATTGAACCCATCAAATTGATTAAGGACCTTAAGCATAGTTCATTGGACTTCACTGGCATCATTTCTAGTACCAAACTCCATTCGAGCAGATCCTATACTGTTAATTTCATCCACACAGATAATAGAGGGGGCATATTTTCTTTCCATAACAAAAATCTCACGAACCATCGTTGATCCTTCCCCAAACAATAAGAAGTTGACACTTTTTTCACAACAAGAAAACCATCCACACATTCTTAGAAAACATCAACATCCTCTGCATAGTCAAAGACCATTGACATGGAAACAACGGTTGGTCCTGATAGACATTTGTTAACTCGACCAGGACACTTGCAATATTTTTGTCATTTGAAAAATTAACACCCACAAGATTAATCGGAACTTGCCGATATCCTTATATTTTGACAGTGTGGGCTCTCTTCATGGCTGCATATGTTTCAAACCTTCGTCAACACATGGACATAACACTCGCACCCATTGCATTTCGTTTTGTATGTAGTGTATATATCCCACATGTAGCAACAAAAAATGGTTCCAATTATTTATAAACACTACAATCAAGAAGTCCTATGGACCAGTATTGCATTCATTTACTTCCTTGTAGCTCCTCCTTAGCTGCTTGGAGCTAAACTCGAGCGTTGGGTTTACAATTGTGTTGTGTGTATGGTTTGGTGTTGTAGACTTAGGTTAACAAGAAGATATTAGGCCTTCGGGTCAATAAATTTGACTAAAAATAATCACACACTTAGGTTGATAAGAAGATATTAGGCCTTCGGGTCGATAAATTTTACTAAATAATCACAAGGACCTGTTAAAGCACCTGAGACTAAATTGGCTTTTTAGGGCCAATTTCCTTTTTTTTATTTGCAAAATATTAAGTTATTTTCACCCAAATTCCAAATCTGTTTATTGAATAAACGGGTGTTGACAAACGAATGCATGAAGCTACAAAAATACAAGAACCAAGAGCGCTATGAAATCGATGCTGCGAAAGTGTTGTTTCGCTGCGAAAATACCAATACACTGCAAATATGCTATGATGCTGCGAAAGTGACAATTCGATGCAAAAATTTCAAAACAATTTAAAATGATAAAATAAGATTATAAATCAGGCACACAAATTATAGTGTGCTAACTACATGCACACCAGCCCTTGGGTTGGGTTGTTGTGCATGCTAAATTCACCAGCCCTTGGGCTGTTGTGCATGTCAATTTGGCATGCACACCAACTCAAGGGTTGGTTTGTTGGTTTGCATGCCATATTTGCATGCACACCAGCCAATAGATCCAGTATGCATGTCAATTTGGCATTCACACAAGCTCTAAGGCTTGTGTGCATGCACACTCATATGGACAAGACCTCATAATATTCAAAGTAAGGATTTTTTATAAGGTTCACATGAGACTGGAAGAGAAGATAGATGAGACTATAAGAAAAGAAGGAATGGGATGTGCTAAAACTAAAAGTAGAATAGGTTGCAGAAAATGAGAACTAGTGGAGGAAATACATAGAGGAAGCTACCACATCATTGACTAAACAAGAAATTGAGATTGATGTTATGCTAGAAGATTAAATAAATAAGCAACGAATGTGAGAAAACACAAACTAGAAGTACATGAAGCTATGTTGAAGGTAGGGAAAGAACTATTTGTATGTTTTTGAAGAGGTGCTCCCACATCTAGCTAAGGCTCTTGAAATTAACTAACAAGAAAGTAGAGTAGTAACCAAGGTAATAACAAACTTGTGATAGATCATAGAAAATAATAAAGGGTTGTTGGAGTGCGTGCACAACAGATGCAGAGACAAGAAGAGAATAGGAGAAAAAGGAAGAACTAGCATGTTTGGAAACCATTGAGGTAGAAGTTCGTAGGAAATACAAGCTTTGATAATTGAGCTTCTAATTATCGAATCTCAAGAACAAATAAATAATTTAGAGTAGATATGATTGAAGTGCCTATGTTTATGGATGGAATTATAAAATCATAGAGACAATCTTGGATCGAGAGAAAAATATTCAATAGGAAAAAGAGAAACTCCAGATACATCACAACAAGGTGTATAATGAGGCCATCATGTTAGATGTTACAAATGAAAATATGGAAGAGGCACAATGCATAATGGTAAGGTAGGACACAATTGAGGATGATCATAAAAGGCTAAGGAATTTGGCCAAGGAACTCATGGGAAAGGTGTAATCATAGGTGTAATCATTGAGAATTTGGCCAAATATCAATCCACTAATTATGGAATTCCTCCCCAAATACCTCCCTATTTAATGGAAAATGTGATGAGAGTGATCCATGTTAGATACTAGTAAAGGCCTTCTAGAAATTTTCTTTTTGATGATGAGCAGGCTGCAATATTTTCAAATAGACTACTGAAAAATGTGCCTTCATTTATGAGTTTTAAAGAAAAGATAAGATATAACAAAGATTAATTATCTATTGGTTTAATGTTGTCATTAAAATATCTCGGTTGACTCCCATTGGGCCTCCAAATGATGGTGTTTCTGCTATAGGAAATGTCTCACAATTATGTTGGAGATTTGTTGTAATAACAATGCTCAGTTGCTAGTTAAATCTATCCTCTATGTAGCCTTCAAATTAGGATTCAACAACTAATAATGGTTAGAATGTCATCACTACAGATCCTAAACCCATCTTAAATGATTAATTCACCTTAACTGCTTGTGAGGATTGGAGATAAATCATGCCAAACTTCAAAGTGACAAAGCAATCATGCTTACGAGGAAAAAATATATGTGTTATTACATCACCAAAAATGCCCCTAGGGCCATCAGAAAATGCTAAAGAGACCATAACTAGAAATATAACCATTACATATTCTGACACATGAGAAGTCCTCATCGAATGTGGAAATCTTATAAACCCGATACAAACATAAAAAACAAGGAATCACAATGAAGTCAACAAAAACAAATCATAAAGGGACAATAGGAAAAACCTACAAAAAGTGGAATGTAGGAGTTTGATGAATGCACTCCATATTTTCCCCAATGGATGTTGATCACCCCACCTTCCAATGACACCCCTAGTTTGGTGAGTGATCGTAAATGATTTTGAGTTGAATAAAGATGTGAGAAAACAATATCGACTATAATTTAGTCCTCATATCTAAGATTTGATCCATTACTTCCCGGAGACCCACATTCTGGATAGTGAACTTGCCATTTAAATCTGCAAAGAGCTTGGAATCGCCATAGACTTGTAAACCATTTACCCTCTTCTTAATATTCCAAGGAGAACTACTAGGGATGTTAATTATTCCCAGTGATTAGACCCTACATGCAATCCTAGTGAAAAGAAATTAGAATGAGATGAATTAAAATAGAGACAACCATGAGCTCCACACTTCCCGAGGAGCACCATTGGAGAAACCCCATGGTTATGTTTCATCTATCATGAGTATACCAATTTGGAATTGAGTTGTATCCTTATTTATATCTTTGTAATCTTCTTAACATAATTTTATCATGTAGAAACATGTTCTAGAGTAAAGGAAGAGTTTTGAAAAATGGTTTCAGTTTGTGAGTGCATAATGGCCCATCATATTGCAATGGTGAAAACCTTGTAATCATTGACATCCTTTTCCTCACACCATGATTTCAAAGCATTGGACAACGAATCCCTTTCCCATTTCCTTGTGCCATTCATCAGAGTCAAAGAAGCTACCCAAACTTCCTTGGTAAAGTGGCATCCTACAAACAAGTGATAAACAAAGTCCTCATCTTGTTATGATATTTAGACACTTAGGAGTTAGTTTAGATCTACTTGGTCTAATGTGTCATTAGATAAACGTGTGTTTCTTAGTGTGTTTCTTTACTATGCATTAGTATGCATTTTTAGTTAGGAAATCTGACAATCACGATATGTTCCCGACATAGAGTGATCTGATGATTCATATTCTCCTTGATCTTAACAGCCATTGATTCATGGCTTAACACCCGACTGGTCCATGATATCTATTTAAAGAGCATAGAGGGTCATTTACCGATAATCAATTGCGAGAAACTCTCTTGTAAAATCTCTTTGTAATCATTTTCTTTTGCATTAATAAACTACTTCAAGTGGATGTGTTGGCTAGGGTTGTGGATGTTTCCCCATAGGGATTTTACCACGTCAAAACATCAGTGTGTTGATATTTGATCTAGTTGTGTGAGTGGTTATTGAAGGTGCTCATCCTCTGTTGTAATACCTATTTTTTCGAACATGGTATTAGAGACTGTTTAAAGACTCACTCCTATTGTAGATTGATATCGTGAAGCCATGTGTCAGAGCATTCATTTTAGTCAGGATCACTTTTCGTTTCACTCGAAAAGGTTTACGTTTTCCCAAGATATGACAATTTCAGTCAAATCCGGAGGTATAAAGCCTGAATATGCCATTTTTAAATTTTTGCAAAGTATTATTTTGGTTTTATTTCTGTTTTATATTATTTCTTTCTGGGCTGATACTATTTTAGATTTTCATATGCTCTTTTCCCCATGCCCTTTGCGATCTCAAAAAATTAGAAATAGATAGGAAAAGACACATTTTTCGGGTAAGCTAACCGAGATCTAACCCTTGTTTTCATTGAGAGGCGAAATATTTTTCTTGTGTGAAAAGAGTGGTTTTTTAGCGTGCTCTCCAAGGTCTTCTTCCACAACAACAACAACAAAACCTCCAATCCTCTTACTAAACAATACCATATGTTTTGTTGGCCCATTTGGTAAAAAGTTGTCTTATTAAGAAGAGGTCTTGAGTTCAAGTCTCTCTTTTTGTTACTTTTTTTGAAAAAGTTCATGCTCAATTGTAAAGTATATTTCACTTCAAGTATAAAAGTGAATCACTATAAGTAGCTTTAATATTTTATTTTAGAGTTATTTATTTTTCATGCAACTTTTCTTTTTTAAAGTAACTTCATTATAAAAGTGATCCCCACTTATCTTTATAAAAGTGGGGCACTTCACAAAGCAACTTAGACCACCACGTGGTCCTTTGTTTACCATTTATGCATTTTTCTAAAAAGGAATAACTTTCACATCCGAAGTCCTTTTTTAATGTTGTTTTTCTTTAAGATGCCTAATTTTTAAATATATTTCCATCAAGATCATTAGTTTCTGTTTTTAAACCCAGATTATCTACATATTTAATATGGCTTCTTCCAGTAATACTTTTCTTGCCAACACTAACTACTTCCAATGGAAATCTCATATGGATGATTTATTAAGAAGTAATGACTTGTACTAGATTACCTTGGGAAAGGAAAAAGAACCCATTGATGTTGATAAGAAATTAAAATGGGTTAATAAGAGTGACGAAGCATGTGAACTAATTGGAATGTCCATCTCTCCCAATTTAAGGTTCCACCTTAAATAAATTGATGACCCTGGCAAAGCTTGGGAAAATATTGAATATGTGTTTTATAAACTCAATATTATTCTAGCACAACAATTAGAAAATAAAGTACTAACTTTAAGTCCAAGTGACTTTTCTTGCATTGGAGACTATCTATCTAAGTTTAAAACACTCAGAATTTTAGGTGAATAATGTGAGATAAATATGGAGGAAGAGTGTTGCATCTATCTTATTGTTTCCAAGCTAGGTAGTGCATATTCCATGTTTGTATCTACCTTTTATGTCGTGATATGGGCTCTAGGGAAAGCTTATCAAAAACCCACTCTTGAGTCCTTTTTTTCTTCTTTGATTAGATAGGAAGATAAGCTTGTACAACTTGGAGTGATCGACACTACATGTACCTCCAACAAATCCATAGTCGCCCAACAAAAAGATAAACTCAAGAATCCCAAGAAGCAACATCCTCCTTACAACAAAAATCAACATAAGGGTCCCAAACCCACTCAGACTGCTTCAGCTCCTAATGGTGACAAAGGAGAAAAATATAAAAATAAGAAGACTCACAAACATTGAAACTTTTGTGATAAATATTGTCATGATGAGTCCAAATGTTTCAAGAAGATGGCAACTTTAGAATAAGTGATGAAGAAGAAAAACATCAATATTGATTCTACTACTTCTTCTTCTTCTCATGGACATGCACTTTCTGCTTCTAGTTTCTCCTTCAATACAACTTCTAATTCTTCTTCTAATGAGTGGATTATTGATTCTAGAGCATGTTATCATATGGCTAAGGATATAGACATATTTTCTACTCTAAATGAATGTAACACCAAGAAAATATATGTTCGTTATGATATATCTCTTAGTGTTGAAGGGTCTGGAATAATTCAAGTAGAAAATGGTCATTTCAATGATGTATTATGTGTTCAAAGTCTTTATTGCAACATTCTATCAGTATATCAAATCACTCATTCAGGTGACGATAAAAACCTAGATTTTTTACCTCACCAACTTGTTATCAAGGATATAATAGATCCTGAGCATGTTCTTGCAACTAGAATTGTTGAGCATATTACCAGGTTGTACAAGTTTGAAAATTTTGGGTCATCATCTTTTTCTTCAGTTTTTGTTGCTCATAGTGATGACTTCAACAAACTTTGGCATGAGCAGTCTGGTCATCTAAACTATTTCTCATTGCTGCAACTATGTAATCAATAGATGGTGTCTGGTCTTCCTCTTGTTTCATGCAGATATGGTGTTTGTGCCGGTTGTGTTCTTGGAAAACATCATTGGGACAGTTTTGA
Source organism: Picea sitchensis (assembly GCA_010110895.2). Taxonomy (NCBI): domain Eukaryota; kingdom Viridiplantae; phylum Streptophyta; class Pinopsida; order Pinales; family Pinaceae; genus Picea; species Picea sitchensis. The sequence goes on from SNQJ01S0015175.1 coordinate 84,209, forward strand.
CAAACATGCCTCTTGGAACGCCTCAGGCCCTTTGTAACTTGTTCATATTGATTTGTGTGGTCCACTTTTTTCTCCTTTTTTTTTTTGGGTGCAATTATTTCTTAACTTTCATTGATGTTTTTTCCAGACGTACTTGGTTTTACTAATTAAAAATTAAGAATGAAGTTTTTTACAAGTTTTTGGCCTATAAGGCCCTTGTAGAAAAGAAATTTGGACATCAAATTCAAAGGTTAAGAAAATATAATGGAGACAAATATGTGAATTGTTTTTTTATAAGTTACTGCACTACTGTAAATGTGTTGAACCTGCAAATAATAGATCTATCTATAAAATACCACATACATTTTCGGAGAGAAATTGAGAAAGAAGAAGCAAGAGAGAACGAATAGAAGAATTCACATTAACCGTTTTGAATAATGAATAATTTACACATGATATACTCTGTATAACTCAATGAGTTTGACTTGAGGATAACCAATGCACCATAGTGGTGTTATAGAGTGATATGGACACACACCAGAAGTTACAAGAGTGAAATACCACCTATTCTAGTCTCTCAAGCAGTTACGAGAGTGAACTGCCACCTAGTTGAGTTAACTAGTCAACTAGTCTTCATTTAACTGACTGAACATAGAGTAGTGAGGAGTTAACTTAGGGAATCAAGGATAATTCTCCACTATGTTGATGATACCAAGGAAAGGTTGAATTATCATGGTGATGATCCCAATGTTTCATGGTGACAAAACCATTGCAGCATCTAAACTCAACTCAACTACTCAAACTGAAGTGTCAACTGAAAGAGAATATTCTCCAGGTAGAATATTCTCCACTAAATTATAGGAGACTGGATAATGAATAATTATGACTAATAAACAAGGAAAAACCTTAGGAAAAATAAATCTTAGGTGTGTGTGAAGTAACTCCAACACCCCCCCTGAACATCACTATGGTGAAAATAAATATTGGGTCCCGGCAACGAGGCCATGTTAGGTACCCACGTACAAAATACACACTGAAAATAAAGTGAGGAAAGAGGGAAAAAATCAAGGGAAAAACCCGCCCTCAATATACAATGTATGTAAAAAGAAGAAATACAGTTTCTAGGCAATTGTATCCTTCACTCCAACATGACTTCATAGAGAATGGAATTTCTTCTCAGTGAAGGTCTTGGTGAAGATGTCTGTCATCTGTTCTGCTGAAGGAAAAAATTGTAAGTCGATGATCCCCTCGTGTACTAAGTCCTGAATGTAGTGCATGTGGATATTGATGTGCCTAGTCCATTGCCTCTGAACTGGATCTCTGCAGAACTTCAGAGTGCTCTGGTTTTCATACTAGATGACGATCGACCGATGAAACTGAATGCCCAACTCAGTGAGAAAATGTTGTAGCCACATAGCCTGAATGATTATGTTAACTACCCCTCTGTACTCTGTCTCAACTGAAGATAGAGAAATGACATCTTGCTTCTTGCTCGACCAACAGACAGGCCCAGAACCAAGAGTAAGTGAGTAACCAGATGTAGACTTGCGATCAATTCTATCGCCAGCCCAGTCGGAATCAGTAAACCCAATGAGATCTAATGTAGAGTATGCTGCATAATGAATCCCAAAGGTGATGGTGCCCTGTACATATCGAAGGATACGCTTTGCAGCTTTCCATTATAGCTCATGTGGCTCCTGCATGAACATGGAAATTGCACCAACTGCATAGGAGAGGTCTGGTATAGAGTGTGTGAGATACAACAAGCTCCCCAGTAGTTGTTTGCATAGTGTGCTGTCAACCAGTGGAGTCTCTCCACCATCCTCAATTTTGACTCCTGATAGGAAAGGAGTCAGAGTAGACTTGTAGTCTGTCATGTGAAATCTCTCAAGGAGATCTCGTGCTTACTTGGCCTAAGACAGTTTGATGCATGATGCATCCTGACCAATCTCGAGTCCAAGGAAGAAGTGTAGCGGACCCATGTCCGTCATAAAAAACCTGTCATGTAGAATCCTCTTGACTACAACAATCATTGAAGTCGAGCACACGGTGATCAAAAAATCATCAACGTACATAACTAAAAGTAGAAGTGAATCAACCATCCTGAGCATGTAGACATTCGGGTTTGATTTACAATGTACAAAGTTTCATGACAATAGGTAGGAATCCATCTTGGCATACAATGCCCTTGGAGCCTGCTTGAGGCCATAAAGTGACTTCTTCAGTCAACAAACCAAAGATGAGTCCTACATAAATCCCTGGGGCTGCTCCATGTATATCTCAAAGAGATCACCGTGAAGAAATGCATTCTTCACGTCCATCGGATGGACTTCCCATCCCTTGGTTGTCGCAATGGCAAGTGACAATCGTATGGAATCCATCTTCGCTACTGGAGCGAAGGTCTAATCATAGTCAATACCATGAACTTGTTGAAAGCCTTTGGAAACAAACCTGGCTTTGTATCTGTTGATCTATCCATGTGCTATGGTCTTGGTCCTGTAGACCCATCTGCATCTGACAAGTTTCCTCCCATAAGGAAGGGGAACTAGATCTCAAGTCTGGTTCTCGAGGAGGGAGTTTTAATCCTCCTACATGGCGGATTCCCAAAAGGGATTTCTAGTAGCCTCTCCATAAGAATGTGGATCAGAAGACTGAACCAATAGAAGATGCATGTAGGGAAATGCTTCAGTGGTAGTGAGTGTAATAGGAGGCTCCTCGAAATCAAATCAAGTCCTCCTAGTATTGGCTGGAACACTAATGATATCCCCTGCATCCTGAAGAGTACTCTGTGCCCACTTGGGCCTCTACTCTGGCTCTGCAACTACATCTGGATGCTCTGACTCTGCATCTGACTGTACTGACTCTGAATCTGAATCATTTGAGTCCTATGAATCAAAATTCTCATCTGAAGAAGAGTCGACATGTGCATTCTCATAATATCAGACAGGTGTAAGAGTGAAGGTGTCTGCATGCGGTTGATGAGGTACATGCAAGACACTTTCATCGAAATGGACACTACGCTCAATAATGAGTCAGTATGAGGAAAGATCAATAAATCGATATCCCTTCACACTGTCGTAGTATCCAACAAAAATGCACTCAGTGCTTTCTGGATCAAGTGTCTTCCTCTTGTCAGAGGGAATCTAGACCCATGCACGTGAACCAAAAATGCAAAAGTGGATCATTTAAGGTTTGAGGCCACTACAAGCCTCATAGGGGGTCTTATTTTTGACAGATCTATGGGGAGATATGTTTTTGATGTATGTTGCACAGTTAAGTGATTCAGCCCATAGTAGGTGTGGTAGTGACTTTGCATGCAGCATGCATGATGCCATCTCCTTTAGAGATCTATTTTTCCGCTCAGCAACTCCTTTTTGCTTCGGAGTATAAGGAACTATGTGCTACAACTGAATCCCTGCCTCATGGAAAAGATTATGTATCTCATGATTTACATATTCTCCCTCATTATCAGTTTGGAGGAATTTGATCTTCTTTCCGGACTGTGTCTCAACCAAGGCTTTGAAATCTTTCAGGTGTTGAAAGGCCTAAGATTTTTTCCTGAGAAAGTAGATCCAAGTAAAATGTCAGAAATCATCAACAAAAATGAGAACAAACCTCGCTTTTCTGATCGATGGATGCGAAAAAGGACCCACGAGGTCACTATGGATCTGATCTAAAGGTGTGGAAGCTCGTTGAGACTTTCCTTTGTCAAATTTCTCTTGAGGGTGTTTTCCGAGAACACGTCCCTCACATACTCCCTTGGAGAAATGGATGTCTGGTAGACCATCAACTAATTTGTGCTTTCTTATCTGCTGCATGCATCTGAAATTCAAATGTCCAAACCTTTCGTGCCATATCCTACTACTTTCATCAGCATGAGTAAGCAGTAAAGAAGAATCAATTTCAATGAATTCAGAAAAAAGTATACAATCTAGACTGATGATTTACCTCACTGGTAGCAACCCTAGACTTTCTTTGCATGTCGTAGATGTCCACAGAATTTGGTGTGAATATGACTTTTTTTCTGGTGTCGAAATTCGTCATATGATACACAGAGAGAAGGTTGACAGAAATCTTGGGAACATGCAACACATTCTCGAAGCTTTCGTTGGTGAGTTCAATCCTTCCTTTGCCAGTGACTTCAACAGAAGCTTTTTCCCCCATCGGAATAGGAGGACATTTGCATGCATCCAAAGAAGAATATATTGCTTCTGAGGCATCCAAGTATTGGTAGAGGAGTTGATGGCAATCAAGACATGGCTAGAATTACTTTTCTTGGAATTCAGATCTTTTGGCTTCTTCTTCTTTGCACCCTCGGGGATGCGATCTCCAAGGTTGTTTTGATGAATTATTTGAGACATCATATCTATTTTTTTTTCATGCATGCAGACTCTGAATGGAATCCTTTGTGACAGTACATGCATTTCTCATGTTTTCTTCCCTTTTCCCCTTTGGATCTAGAGGCATCGATGAAGGGTTTTGTGTACCCTTCCTTCTTCGGATGTGCATGAGATTTTTGTTTATATTTATCTTTAGATTTCTGGTATTTGTGGCTTCCATCATGCACAGTGAGTGCATGTGCCCTGCGTCCTTTGATTGTGCCCATGTTGATGAGCTTGGTTTGCTCTTGTGTCAGGGATTCAATAAAGTCCTCAAGAGAAGGCATCTTCCAGGTGGCTCCAGAGGAAAATATGACAATATGGAATGTGTATATGAATATAGAGAATTCAAGACCAATATTGGAGAGAATGGTAAGAACCATTTGTTTCTCCTCCGCCAATTTATGAACCCCGCAAGCTTTGAGCTGTGACAATAAATCCTTGAATTTTGTAAAGAAATCTTGGATATTGTCGAAGCTTTTTGGATCCAATGTGAGAATATCCACCTCCAGCATGTGTCCCCTCATCTCATTCTATTATCCAAGATCCCTTCCAAGGTTTTCCAGGATTCATTTAAATAATATGGCATTATCCTTTTTATTGGGTTAGTAGTAACTCATGTAGGCAAAGGTTAAACTCCTTTAATTTTATCATTGATTTATTTGGTAACACTGTTGATTTATTTTATATGAGATGATATGATAGATTGATTATTAATTTTATGAATGTGTTAAATATATAGGGAACCTAAAGACACATATGGTGATCATCCATGAAAGGATGTCTTTTGAACAATTAATAACTATTTATTATTATTATTATTATTTATTATAGATATTTATACATTATATTATAAATATATTATTTATATATTATATTAATAATATTATTAACAATAAATAATTATATTATTAGTTATTAATCTAGGAGAATGTCTACTCGATGCTTCCCAAACATCAACATTCCTTCTCAGCGAGGGAGACATTCTCTATCATGTCAATCTTGGCTTTGAAGTATACAATCTTCTCCCTAGACTCATGACACCTATCTATAAATCCTGGGAGATGTATCTCTCCCACCTGAACCTAACGGGGAACTTCCTATGTGGTTGTCCCTCTGACCCAACTGACTCTTTATGAGATTATGATCACTCTAGGTCCACATGTGATAACATCTAACATATCGAGTCTTTATCACTCCTAGTCAAATCGACATGACTAAGGAGAAAGACTACACCTAGGCCATTCACCACTAGAGAATCCCCGTGAGTGAACGTATTATTCTCCCTTGGTCAAATCAGCATGACCAATATGGGAGAATGTCTTCCCAATGCTTCTAACTTCAACACTCCTTCTTAGCGAGGGAGACATTCTGCATCATGCCAAGATTCTTGATTTCAAACTCTGATGCCAACTCCCTCATACACTTGTCAATAAGCCTTTGTTGATCTAATCATCTCTGACATGTACCCATTTGATGTATACTTCTTCTCACGTGCACTTATAGTTAGTATAGATTGCTACAACTTGAAGTAGGCATGCGATAGCACCTTGAGTCTCTAAGACTGTGCCTGGGCCATTCATCACTAGCCAAGTCAACATGGCTAATACTGTGAGTGAATGTATCATCCTCCTTAGACAAGTCATCATGGCCACTCTAGGAGGATGTTTTCCCGATGCTAATAGATGCAGAACATCAACTCCTTGGGCCATTCACCACTATCCAAATAATCATGGCTAATCCTGTGGGTGAATGTATCATTCTCCTCAATCAAATTAGCATGACCACTTTGGAAGGATGTCTTCCTGATGCATCCACCTAGGGAAACATCAACACCTCGAGTCTTTTTGACTCCTTGTCAAATCAACGTGACTCAAGAGAAGGTATACGCTTGGGCCATTCACCACTAGCCAAATCAACATAGTACTGTGAGTGAATGTATCATTATCCCTTAGTCAAATCAGCATTACCGATCTGGGAGAATATCTTCCTGATGCCATAGCTCACAAAAAATGATTTTTTCATGTACCAATTCCTGGGTTGGTCGTCCCAACAATCTATACAAATCTCCCTCTCGAACACCAATAATTGTTGTGAAGTCTATACTCGATCCCTTAGGCCATACAAGAACCTGTCCATTCATGAATGCAACTCTATAGCCTTTATCCTCCAATGTTGAGGTAGAAAGTAGGTTCTTCTTCAACCTTGGTACATACAACACGTCTCATATATGAAGAGTATCTCCAAACTCTAGTTGGAATGAAGTTCTCCCAAATCCTCTTACTACATACTTGGCATGATCACCAAGTTTTACTCACAATGTTGACTCTCTCTTTCCTTTTTCCTTGAAGTCTCCTGGTCCAAAATGGATAGTGCCACACCACCATGATTTTGTTCCCTATGTCTTGAAGTATCTCCACTCTTTTCACTTCAATATGTACATGATCAAAAATCAATTACCATGTTAGAAATATTCAAACAAAACACAAGCTATCTCTCTGTTGCCATGTTGATTTTTTTATATAAGATGAGATGATATGATAGATTGATTATTACAATGACAAATGTGTCAAATATATAGAGAACACAAAGACACATATGGTGACCATCCATGAAAGGATGCGTCCCTTGGACAATTAATAACTATTTATTATTATTATTATTATTTATTATATATATTTAAGTAAATTATATTAATAATATTAATAATTATTATTAATTATATTATTAATTATTAATCTAGGAGAATGTCTACCTGATGCTACCCAAACATCAACAAACACAACTCTCAACTCTTGGCTCTCCATGATGAACATTGAAATCACAATATCTTTTGATGGAAGGTGTAAAGATGAGTCAATTTGTGGATACCTTGAAAATGGAGGGACTAGTTTTAAAACACAAAGCCCAAAGAACAAAAAAAGCTAAAGAGTTGAGGAAATCCATGCCTATCATATCTTGCAGCATTTGCTCTGTGTTTTTCCACAAATGTGCACGCCAAGTGTGTCTCTTGATAAAAGAGTAGTCTATAGGGGTAAAACTCACATCTCATGTTTGGAATCTCATCATTGAGACTAAATTTAGATGAAAGCCTCCTCAGAATGTGCATTTGACATCATATACCCATTAGAACACCAAAAGTTTCTCTTAATAAAGGAGTAGTCTATAGGGGTAAAACTCACATCTTATGTTTGGAATCTCATCATTGAGACTAAATTTAGATGAAAACCTCCTCAGAATGTGTATTTGAATTCATATACCCATTAGAATAGGGAATCCCTAATGGTTTTGACAATTATCATGAACATGATTGAACCCAATAAACATGCGCCAAATGAACATTTTGTAGTTGGAGTTTCAACATTAAATAAGTTTTGAGCAAGGAGTGTTTATTTTAACACAAATAGTAAAGTATCATAACTATATCTATTAAATATATTTAAAACTTTCATTAATGTGCTTTTAATTTTTGGATACTAATTTGGTTTATGAAGAGAAAGGCCTTCAAAATAAAAGGAAATGCTACTCAACAATCTTCAAGGTCCCACAAATGTATGGTTTCCAAATGTACAACCTTAACAACCTTTAAGCCCCCATTTATCAACGATCTTTCCTCACACAACACTAAGTAATTATCCCAATTACTAGTAACTTATTCCTTAAAATCCAAGGTTCTCTAGTTTCCAAGTATGACATTTCGAGTGCATAATTCATTGCCACTCCTCGTATTTTACCCTTTTTATAGCTATATTTTATAAGGTGTCATTGTTATGACTTGATGGAATTTTGTATCTTATTTCATAGTCAGTGGTTGCATTATAGTGTAGATGAGACCAAAAGGCGCTTCAGTTAACAACTATTAAGATTCAATAATCATTACATCGAGATCTACTCTATATTAATATAAAGAAGATATTACTAAAGGTTAAATGCTTGTATGATCCTTGTCATTACTTGATAAATCCGAAATTAAGATAGATCTATACTTCTTTAAAATTATATTCTAATAATCTTATAACATAATAAACAATCTCTCTTTAAAAAATAAATTTCTCTTCCAAACTAGAATAAGACTAACTCACACGTAAAAAATAAATTTCTCTTCCAAACTAGAATAAGACTAACTCACACGTGAATAACATTCAAAATAAATAAAAAACAATTGTTTCGAACCAACCTCTAAATATATCAAGAGGAAGCGTATATGATATGACCAACCTCTCATAGATCAAGAGGAAGCGTGTATGATATGAGGATGCACTCTCGGTGCATGCTACAAAGATATGTCCCAATGGAAATCAAACAATTAAAGATTATGTGAGGAAATACCTCGAAGGAAGAGAGTTATAAAAATTTGGAATGCTATAGAGAAGGGAGAGATTGTTCTATAACTTAGCAACTTATTGTTTCTATTTGTTTATTATATAACTTAGCAACTTATTGTTTCTATTTGTTTATTATAGACAATTACTCAATCATGATAATAGTATTATTGGTCAATTACATCTAACAAGTATTTAAAAACATTTTAAATGAGAATGTTATGCTTTTCAAATGACAGATGATTGGAGAATGCTCTCCAACAATTTATAGAAAAGATAGATTTGACAATCCAATGACACAAGGAGGCCATGTACAATCTTAGAGTAATATTGAAAACCATAGAGACATCAAACCCACACATTCAAGGAATATAGAAAGGGAATTATTAGTTTGATCTCAATATTTATTATTAGAAAAATCAAGAAAATACATTGGACTCATTTTCAAAAAAAATTAGGCTATAAGACAAGCGTGTCTTCCTTGTCTAACCAAAATAGAGAATAGTTCACACCTCTATCAAAAATTGAGTGCAAACATGAAAGTATCTTCAGCTCCTATAAAAAAAATTGAGTGCCAACATGAAAGTATCTTGAGCTCCTATAAAAAAAAAAAAANCATGAAAGTATCTTCAACTCCTAAGAGTGTTTAATGAGAATGTAAAAGAGCTTAGAATTCACAAGTAAGCATAATATAACAAATTTCATTAAATTATGAGGAGGTTAATAATTTAACTTAATTTTTAATATTTAATGTCTTTGTTAATCTCATAATGGAATTAGGGAAATTAATCTAAAATGGTAAAAGTAGTGATTAAATTTGAAAAGATGACTTTAATTTGAATTTTAAGGATATATATTCTTTCAACTTTTTCATAATGAAAAATTGTTAACTATTAAATATATAAATTGTAATCTCAATAAAAATAATAATATTGAGATTTTTTAATTTCAAATGTAGATTTCTTATTAAAAATTAGAGCATAAAGCATGCGGCACAATACCCATTTTGTGGACATCATTATAAAATAAGATATATTCTATGTATCAATATGATGTTCAATGACTCTATCTTGGATTCATATCATCAAATCATTATAAAATAAGATATATTCT